>ML127815.1:0-10116 GCA_003846335.1 Cuora mccordi | reverse complement strand
TTGCCCCTCTTGCCCCCCTCCCGGGCGGCCCTGAGTCTAGCAGACGTGTTTGCTAGCAGCAAATATCTCCCGTGGCTGGTGATGGAACACTAGCTGGGGAGGGCTCTGAGTTACTACAGAGAATTATTTCCCAGCTATCTGCCTGGTGCGTCTTGCCCAGATGCCCAGGGTCTAACTGATGGCCAGATTTGGGGTCAGGAGGGAATTTCCCCCCAGGTCAGGTTGGCAGAGACCCACGGGGGGGTGTTCTCCTTCCTCTGCAGCGTGGGGCACGGCTCACTTGCTGGTTTGAACTAGTGTAAATAGTAGATTCTCTGTAACTTGAAGTCTTTAAATCATGGTTTGAGGACTTCAGTAACTCAGCCAGAGGTTATGGGCCTATAACAATGGTGGGTGGGTGAGGTTCTGTGGCCTGCAAAGTGCAGGAGGTCAGAAGAGAGGATCGTGATGGTCCCTTCTGATCTTAGCGTCTCAGACATGAAGCCTTAATCTAATTCCATGAAGGGGAACTGGCAGTGGAGAATAGCAGAGCAGCCTGTATGGCTAGGGCATTGAAGCAGAATGGCACAGACAGATGGGGCCCTGATCCTGCACCTTGGCTAAGCAGGGAGAGTTTTAGATCCACCTTGCTCAACTGTCAATAGCTGCAGAACGTGCAGGGCAAAGGACGCTCGAGCTTGGGGGGTCTCTAACTTGGGAGCATTTGGAAAGCACCTTTTCTGAAGTATCAGAAGGAAGCTGCAGTTCCTAAGGCTGATCTCATTCATTAAACCCCATTTCCCCCACTCCTGATCGGTAACGTGGTGGGGAAGGAGATTGCCGTGCTCGGAACTGCTGTCCGACTCCCCAGCAGAACGGAATGGAACTGTTCTGCCGTTCAGTGGAATGGGGAATTTGTGGGCACCTTAGAGCAGGTGTTTCAAAAGTGTGGTCTGTGGATAGCTGGCTGGTCACATGACTCTGTCTCGGCCTCCTTATTTCCAGCTCCCAAATAGCATTAAAAGACAGCTAAAGCCGCATTAATAGTTTTCTGATATTACTTTTTCTCGCAAGCAAGAGGTGCAATTGCTAGAGAGATGTCATGGAATTGGCAGCGGGGGAGAGGTGCTCTGTGAGAGCATGAACAGGGGAAGTGGGTGTATGATGCAAACTCAGTATTTGAACGTGGCCTATGCTGTGGAAAAAAATAGGAAACTCTTTCCTGGGCATAGGCACCAGGACGGGGCTTATCGTCCTTAAAATAGATGCTTCATTCCTCCTTTTGCAGAGACCAGGCCAGCTTTTGTATCCATTCCAGATGTCCAAATTCTGCTCCACATACCAGAGTCCTGTGGCTCTTAAGAAAGAAGGAATGAGGATTAGGGTGGAAATGTGGCTCGCCTGTCAATGAATGGGAACCAATGAATCACCCCCGTGCAACCTTAATTTTGCCCCCTTCTTCATATGCAATACCCCAAAGTCTTCTAATTAGATGAGCACATCATGCTTTTTCCATAGGTCCTGGCTCATTCAGTGCGCAGGATGGATAGTGTTAGAATACAGATATTCAGGCCTGCCTGGAAAGGCCTGTACTTTAAGAACTTAGGTGTATTTTTTATCACTTAGCTATTTATAGAGGTATAAAACAAAGAATCAAAATCTCAGTCCGCCTGTGTCTGGGCCTTCTCTCAGTAGGAGAGTCTAAGGCCTGGTTCTTAGGCTAAGGCCTTTGGCTAAGCAGCAGAGGCAGCCATAAACTGGGAAGCAAACGGTCACATCCTCCCATCCCAAACCTGTTGCACTGAAATAAGGTGGTGGTGGGCTGTTAGGAAGACAATCTTGTCCTGATAGTGTCCATCACCACCAGATTAAGATGGTTAAAGAAAACGTAGTTCGACAGCATCCGGTCTGGCAAGAAATCACTTCTCAATGGTTGTGGTTGGGAAACCCTCATTTCTGTATGTTTTATCTGTATGGCCCCCACTTTTCTCTTGTTAATCTGTCTGGTTCTCTAATTGTTTCTGCCTGCTGTATAATTAAGTTTGCTGGGTGTAAGTTAATTAGGGGAGTGGGATACACCTGGTTAGGATTGGTTAGATAACCCATCATTTTACTGAAATCTAAGGTATAGCTGACAAGATTCCTATATAAACTGGGGTCGAACAGGAAGTAGGTAGGGGAAATTGGAATCATGCTTGCTGGAAATTCACCCCAGTAAACATGGCATGGTCTGTGCTTCGGACTGCTGGCCTTTTGCTGCTTGCTGTCTGCGTGACAGGAACCGGGGAGGTGGAAGGGTGAAGGGAAAGCCCTCGAACAGATCGTGTTCACTGAGTAGTTAGCCAATATTTCTTTTTATGCATCACCTTCGATGTGGGGCTCCAGGCTTTATTCACTACACCCCATCCAAACCCCGCAGTGCACACCGCCATACTCCTCTCCTCTTCGGCTTGTCGTTCCAACCCCCCTGTGAGGTGAGGTGGTGTCATCCCCACTTCACAGACCAGGGCCGAGGCCAAAACCTGTCAAAAGTGTCGACTGATTTGGGTGCTCAGGGTGGCATTCCACTGCCTGCCCGTCCCTAGCCATCAGGCCATCCCGGCCAGGAGTCTCCTGCCTCCTTCACTCCGCCCTCTCCAACTTCTGTAACAGACGAGGTGGGGGTCCTACCGACAACAGCCTCATTCCCCCACAGCCCTGATGCATTCCCTGAGTGCCGCCCATCCTGTGCACTGACTGAGCCAGGGGCTCCATGGGAAAAACAGCTGGTGAGCGGGTAATTAGAGACGGTTTCCTAACGAGGCCCAAGGGGACTGAAGTGAGGTTGCACTGTAGTTAGGATTTGGCTGAATATTGACATAGGTGACCATGAGAGAGGCTCTCTCTCTGGGGTGAGGATGAGCAAACAGAGGCGGATTGGAAGGGGCTGCTGGCTAAAAGGTGCTACAGTTGGTGAAGGGAGAGAAGGGCGGCCTGTGCTCGCATGCAGGGAGCCCTCCATCCTTAGAGGACCCGGTGTATGACACATCACTGTTACACCTTCTCTGGACACCATGCCAGGAACACTCATGAGTCAGAACACTTTATAAAGAGGATTTTAATCTAATTATTGTGGGGCATTCCTGTCACTACTTAAAATACCTAAACTTTTGTATAGCCATCACATCCATACTCTGATCTGAAGCCATTTTGTACAGAACTGGAAGCTGGAACGCTATGACCCCCGGTCTCACATTTATCTAACCCTCTGTTTCTCTTACTAGCACTCTCTCTTGTTTGACTTTTAGGATAAGTTACAATAAACTGACTGAAAAAATCCGGACGCATCTTACAGAATGTTCTTGAGCACCGGGACTGTGCCATTGAATCGCTATCGTGAGTAGTTCTGCAGTAATTAGCAGTAAGAGGGAGGCCTAGATGGAGATAGGCCGAAGTAGGAAGTGGCCCTTGGAACTGTGGAGCAGGACAGTTTGGTGTAATGGCAGGGCTTGGTTCTCCAGCAGGAGCACCTAAAGGTGGTGGGGAAAACTCCTGTGACTAATGGGTGAGGAATTTTTGAGAGAGACTCTGAGCGCTTGTCTTCACTACCGCGCTACATCACATCTGGTGAAGACATGCTGTGTCGACTGGAGAGCACGGTATAGACGCCACTTTAAGACAATGTTACACCGACTTAAGCCGTAGTGTAGACAAGCCCTGGGACAAGGGGCAAAGGACACGTTGAAACCTTTGTGACCAAGGAATGAGGAAATCCCTCCCCCCAGAGGATAAGGGACGTTGGGAACCCCAAATGAAGGGGAAGGACTTAGCTTGAAGAGGGCACCAAGATTTGTTTTGGACCGTAATTTGACATGGAAGAGGAAGGTTCTTAGTTTGGCCAAATTGTCCAAGATGAAGCTGGGATCTAGTCAGGCACCTGATGAAGGCCTGGGTAAGCTGCCATGTAACAGGGACTAAACTTTTACCGATATAACAGAACTTATCTAACCACCACTTTTACTGCTATTTCTTATGCTTTCAAATGGGAGTGGAATTGTGCCTATGCCCTCCTCAGGAGGCAGGTAAGAAGGCAGAGTCCATATAGTTATCCATTAGTTACTGTAGTTCAGCTTATGAAAGTGTAAATCAGCACACATTTATTTTAGAATTGGGTGTAGAAATTATCATATTTAATTCTGTATTTGTGCAGCACCTTGCACAATGGGATTCTGGTCCAAGACTATGGCTCCTGGGTGCTACACCATGAATAAATAAATACATGCTGTCATGAATAGTTAGTTAAGGGTTAAGTTTCCACCTGTAAAGGGTTAACACATAGTACCTGGTGAACACCTGACCTGAGGACCAATCAGGGAAGAGAATTTAAAATTCCTAGGAGGGAACTTTTTCTCTGTTTCTGTGTGTTGTTCTTAGCCGTTTGGAGTTACAAGGGTCCAGATGTTTTAATCAAGTCTCTACCAGTTTCCACCTTTCTGAACTAATTTCTTCTAGTCAAGATAGTGAGTATTAGAAAGGTACTTTGTGTCCTCATCTAATAATCCTATGTTTGCAATTCTGTGTGTTTGTTATTGATTATTTTTCATTCTGCCTGTATTGTTTGTACTGAGAAGGAGAGAGGATTCTCTCCAGAACTTAGCAAGGTTATACCCTATGAGTGTCCAGCTTGGACTCAGAGATTCTGTATTTTCTTGTTCTTCTTTTAATAAATTCTTCTATAAAGATTTGATTAAGTCCATTCTACTATGGATACAGGGGAAGGGAGCTAAGAGACTCTCTCTCGGTGGTGAGACAGGCTTATCTCCGGGCAGAGAAGGGAGAGGGGAGGGGGAAGGTTTCTCTCCCTGTGAGTTGATCTGTATTTCCCCCAGGGAACGTCTTTGGAAAGAGGAGGTGGAAAAACAGGGGTGTCCCGGCCCATGTATTCGACCGGGTGGTGGCAGCAAAAAGGGGACCTACCCTAGGATTTTAGGGTGGGGGGATTCATGCTGGTCCTCAACTTGAAACCCCCCAGTTTCAAGTGAGGGTGAGACCAAGACACATGCATTACAAATATTGCACTGGTTTCCTTTAATTTGATTAATTGCATTCTGTTTAAAAGGCTGATGGTTTGAAAACAAGCCGTCTTTGGGAACATTCGGATTGTCCATTCTTTGTGGCACAGATTGTTCCTCCCAAGATGTCTGTCTAGTGATGGGCACTGTGTGAAGAACACTCTCAGGTGACCACACAATGCATCTCTGTGCTTTAGGGTAATAGTCAACAAGCTGGGACCCACCGGTGCTAAATGTCTTTGGAAAGCACTTGAAAAGAACTGCAGCCTGAAGAGTCTTAACCTTTATGACAACAACATTGGAAATGAAGGCACGAAAGGCCTGGCTCAGAGTTTAGAGAAGAATCGCATCCTCCAGGAACTAATGTAAGATGGTCAGATTGAAACCTGATTCACTAACGTCTCAGAGTTCACTAGCAGTGCTGGCAAACCAGTTCAGTTAAAATAAAATCTTGGGTAACCCTTCCTTGTTAACAAAAATACCAGCTTAATTCAAAACTGCTACTGCATTAATGGTAAATTAAATTTTAAACCACCAAAACCAAGGGCTCTTGCAACACCAAACTTTTTAGTGATTTTTCGAATTGGTTTGTTTTTGCAATTTTTCTTCTTGGTGTTTTGTTTTCTAAACTCTTTTTTCTTGTTTTTGCCACCTTTGGGTGCTCCAGTGGCTCACAAATGCAAAAAGTAGTTAAAAAAATCCATCATTTTGTTGCTTCTTTTTAAAGAAGGCAACACACTTGGGTAAAAATGCCATCAGGGCTTTTTCTCCAAGCAAGCAAGTTTAACCACTAATGCGTAAAATATTCATAATCTGCGTAAAAGTACAGCTTGAACTGTGTAAGCAACAAAAAAGGGAAACACTTTTTCCATCTTTGCCCATTCTGAGTGTACAGCCTAAAAAAATAATAAAAGCTAATTTGTTCTTAAACATCTTACAGACGTATCATAGCAGCAGATTTAAGTTTTGTTTTAGCTGGTAAATTCTTGAGCTTTATTAACATCTAAAAAAAGTTATAATTAAACTTTTTGTAATATTTAATCAGGTAAAATTTGTAAATCCCAATTTTAAAATAAGGAATTTGCAAGCCTTAAAATATAACCAAGTACCATTTTCCCCCCCATTTTTCTAAATACTTAAACTATAAAATAAAGTTTTAGTTTGTAATTTTAGTTTTATGAACAAATATTCGCTCCTAGGCAGAATTGGTTCATTTTTAAAAAAGGATTATGGTATAATAATTGGGCCAACAAATTTACTATAAATTATAAAAAAAATTATATATAAGTCCATAAAATATGACAATGGCCTATAATAAATATTAATTAAAAGTAAGTTAATTTTCTTTCCATAATAAATGTTATAAACAAGTACAAACAAACAAAGCCTCAGACAAAAAAAACAAAGTCGTCCAAACAAAAAGGTTGCACTAATATCATTCAAGGACTGTTGGAATCATGCTTTGGAAGAATGAAAAATGTGAAGCCAAAAATTAACAAACAAAATTGGTGTGGCAAATATTGGGCCTAATTACTAAACCGAATAATAAGGAAAAACTATGCCCCTCATTTTTCCCCTTTTGGGGTTACTTTAATCTCTCATCCCATCTTGTATCCCAGGTCAGCTCAGCAAATCTTCCCTCACCCCAAAATAATAAAAAAAAAGAAAAACAGACTGAAAAACTGTCTTCCCAAGGAGGAAGGCAATTGCCCTTGCTGTTTAAGAGCTTTGTTTTTCACCTGCACGTCCTAAAAAGCATCGCAACATCCGGTCCCCAGCCCATCAGTAAAGATACCTAATTGCCAACAAAGGCAATTTGTGTGAAGGCACGTGAGCTGCTGCGCTGCTGCCCTTCCCTGTTGTGATACTTTCTGCCCTGTATCTCGCTCTCTCTCGGCTTGTCATGAAATCCTGAAATCAACGACATTACATCAGCACAGCAACCTAAAATAACCCCAGTCCAAACACCAAATAACGTCCCTAACCAAAATAGAAAGCAAAGTCCAAGCAACAGTTGCTGTGGCCAACCTGCCAGCCAAGGCATCCATATGAGACTAACCAGGCATCCAGTGTTCCAAAGACCTCAACAAAAGCCGTATTTCCCCCACCTCCACTCTAGCTTGGGTGTCTCTGTTAAAAAAACAGAAAAGATAAATACCCTTCGCACATCAAAACCAAAAGTAAAATTAGCCTGTAGACGAGCTCTTGGTTGCTTGCGGTACAAATTCACTGGAGACCGCTCGGTCACACCCCAGCGCCCTTTTATTTCCCAGTACTTTCCCACCACCCCCTATATACACTTCAGTGTCAGTCAGGTAGCCCCTTAGGGAACAGCTCGCTCTGACAGCAGCTGGGAGCAACAGGCCCTCGCTCCTCCCTTTCCTGTTCCCCCCGACCTCCTTCCCGCTAGCTTCATAGGCCTTCCTCGCAGCAGGCTCACAGGTGATTGCTCTCAGGCTCCTTTAATGAGCCACACCCGGCCAGCTCCAGCCAGCTCCCCTTGATGGGAGCTCTGCTGGCAGGTTCTGAGCTAACGGGGGCTGGTTCAGTGCCTCTTAGGCCAGCACCCGGTTACACACCCTCCCCCTTAAGAGCAGCAGCCCCAGGCCCCCCTTGGCCCTTCCGCCGTTCCCCCGAAGGAGGCTCTTTCGGGGAGACCTCCCCGCTCCCAGCTGGGCCCTGCCCAGCCAGCACCCCAGATGGTCTCTCCATCCCTCTCCCACAGAAGGAGCATTTCTCCGGGAGTGGTGGCCCCCCCCATCTCTGCTTCCACCCACAGGTCATCACACCAATCACAGTGGGGCAGGCCCCCTCTCCCCAGCTCCCCCTGTGTGTCTAGCCAGGGTTCAGGGGTGGTTTTCACTTCTAGTGGGATCTCCCGCGCCTCAGTTTCCCCCGGCTCTCCTTGCGGCTCGGGGCTCTCCTGCCCCTCCGAGAGGGGGTTGGCATTCATCCCACCACTGGGCGGGACTCTCCATGCCTCAGTTTCCCCCATTCGTCCCAGTACATCTGGGGCTTCTTCCGCAGCGAGTGGGATCAGGGGGTGTCCACATACACCTTCCTTCTCTGGGGGAGTCCAGACTGACCAGCTCCCCCATATATGCTTCCCGCGGGTCTCCTCGCTCTGGGCTTTGCTGTCTAGGAGTTTTGTCTTGGTTCCCAGGACGGGGTCCGTCCTTCCGCCCTGGGGTCCTCATTCTCTGGGGATCCACCCCCCCTCTCGGGGTACCCCATTGTTTCATGCCCGGTAGTGAGGCCCATTCCCAGCCTAACAGTACCGGACACGGTAGTTTCTCCAGGACCCTACCCGCTTCCACCGGAAGCCACCCTTCACTTCCAGGGGTACCTGGGCTACCGGGCAGGACTCCTGTCCCAGTGTACACACCCGAGGGCCATTCTTTCCCCCGGAATGAGCCAATGTGGCTTAACCAGCGCCTTTCGCACCAGCATGCGACTCAAGGCGCTGTCGACCACAGCCGTTTGGGGTCTCCGCATACTTTCACAGGCACAGTGGACAGCCCCCACTTCCATCCCGCCCGTTCAGTCCAAGGACAAAAGTCCGCCCAGCCACATTCCATGTCCGGGCAGTCTTGTTTAACGTGCCCCGGCTTCCCACAACGCCAGCACATTAGGCGGGCAGGCCTCTCCGGTGCTCCTCGGGGCTCCCCCTTTTTCTCCTTGCCTCTCCCGGGAAGGAGTCCATGGGCTTCCGCCCCAGTTCCCTGTCTTTCCGTTGTCGGTCCTCCCACCGGGGTCCCTCAGCCTCTATATACTCCTCGGTTACCCGAACCGCCTCTTCGACGGTGCCTGGCTGGTGTCTCCTCACCCAGGTGCGCACCGTCTCCGGGAGGCTTGGCAAGAACTGCTCCAATATCAGGGAGTCCATTATCTCCTCCACTGTACGCGTGTCAGGCCTCAACCAGCGTGTGGCCCAGTCCCTTAACCTCTGGGTGAAGGCCCGTGGTCGCGCAGCAGACGTCCACCAGGCCGACCGGAGCTTCTGTCTGTACCTTTCTGCTGATAAGCCTACTTGGTCCAAAATGGCTGCTCTCACGGCCTCATAGTTCTGGGCAGCTTCCTCCCCCAAAGCCATATAGGCTGCTTGCACCTCGCCAGTCAAATAAGGGGTTAGTCGGAGGGCCCAGGTTGTCCTGTCCCATCCGGCCCCTGCGGCTACCCTCTCGAAAGGTCCCAGGAAGGCATCTAGGTCATCCGCTGGGCTCATTTTGCAGAGTCCCCAGCCCAGCGGCCAGGCACCCTCCCCTGCCCTGGGACTCACCAGCCACTGCAGGAGGTGCCCGTGGACACTGCTTTGCTCCCGGATGAAGTCCTGCAGGCTTTTCTGTTGCTCGGCCTGCTAGGCCAAAGCAGCCTGTCTTTCCGCTTGCTGTGCCTGCTGGGAAGTCTGCAGGGCTTGCTGGACCTGCTTCTGTTGCTCTACGAGCCATTTCAGGGTCTCCTCCATTGCCCGGCCACCAACCATGCTCGTTGGCTTCAGTGGATCCCGGACAAGCCCCCACGTAGACGAGCTCTTTGTTGCTCACAGGACAAATTTGCTGGAGACCACTCTGTCACACAGCAGCGCCCTTTTATTTGCCAGTATTTTCCCACCACCACGTATATACAGTTCAGTGTCAGTCAGGTAGGTAGGTAGGTAGCCCCTCAGGGAACAGCTTGCTCTGACAGCAGCTGGGAGTGAAGAGCCTTTCCTGTTCCTTCCCCTCCTACTTCCTTCCTGCTAGCTTTATAGGCCTTCCTTGCAGCAGGCTCACAGGTGATTGCTCTCAGGCTCCTTTAATGAGCCACACCCGGCCAGCTCCCCTTGATGGGAGCTCTGCTAGCAGGTTCTGAGCTAACAGGAGCTGGTTCAGTGCCTCTTAAGCCAGCACCCTGTTGCCTAGCCCTTTCCTCCTCCTCAATAAAGGTTGTGCTAAAAATAAAAAACTGTAATATTTCGCTTTCCAAAAAGTGGCAAACATAGATTTTAATTCTTTGGTTTGTATATTCCCTCACTTTCAGTTTCTATATAAATGCTTGTTTTAATTTTTTGTTCTTTCTTAAGGTTCATTTTAAAGTAGAAGGTTAG
>ML127814.1:24140-40401 GCA_003846335.1 Cuora mccordi | reverse complement strand
TTTTTTATTGGAAACTGAAGCGTCTCTCTCGATGCCTTCCAAAAGTAAAAGTAGAAAAGGAACTGGAATGCTATGGTGATTTCAGTCCCTACCACACCCTTGTTCCGGTTTAGAGATAAGGATCCTCCCCGAAAGAAGTCCTCCTAGGGTGCCAGTGTTGGTGGCAGCAGAGTCAAATATCCAAGTGCCCCCAATCTGGCTAGAGGCAATGAGAATTTGAAAGAGGTTCGGCTTCTTACTCCTCAAGAACTGCTAAATTCTGTCATAATAGCATTATATTTTTCATCTCATGCTCCAAAGGGAAACTCTCCTTTTAATTACTTCGGTAATAAACAGCCTTTGTCCTACTACACTGGAGTTTATGGTGAAGTGAGTGTCTTTATTGCTCTAAGGTTGAAGGTTAAAGCCCAACCCATCTCTGTTCTCGGGTAGGAGTTAAACAGGGATCAAACTGCGTTAATTGATTCTAAATTCTGATTGGTCAGCAGACCTGGTGCTCTCTTTGTGACAGGATCCCCGGGGCGCAATCTGGAACTGGGTACTGCTGTGCCCCCTTAACTCTCCTGCCTAGGGTGTCTCTCAGGGTACGTCTACACTACGGGATTATTCCGATTTTACAGAAACCGGTTTAGTAAAACAGATTGTATAAAATCGATTGCACGTGGCCACACTAAGCACATTAATTCGGTGGTGTGCGTCCACGGTCCGAGGCTAGCGTCGATTTCTGGAGCGTTGCACTGTGGGTAGCTATTCCGTAGCTATCCCATAGTTCCCGCAGCCTCCCCCACCCCTTGGAATTCTGGGTTGAGTTCCCAGTGGCTGATGGGGAAAAAATCATTGCTGCGGGTGGTTCTGGGTACAGCCTCACCCCTCCTTCCCTGAAAGCAGCAGACAACCGTTTCGCGCCTTTTTTCCTGGGTGAACTGTGCAGACGCCATAACACAGCAAGCATGGACCCTGCTCAGCTCAATACTGCAATCGTGAATGTTTTAAACACCTCGCGCACTCTCGTGCAGTATATGGTGAACCAGGACCTTCAAACCGAGGCAAGGAGGCGGATACGGCAGCGCGGCGATGACAGTGATGAGGACGTAGACACAGAATTCTCTCAAACCGCGGGCCCCTGCGCTTTGGAGATCCTGATGGTAATGGGGCAGATTCTATCCATTGAACGCCGATTTTGGGCCTGGGAAACAAGCACTGACTGGTGGGACCGCATTGTGTTGCAGGTGTGGGACGATTCGCAGTGGCTGCGAAACTTTCGCATGCGTAAGGGCACTTTCATGGAACTTTGTGACTTGCTTGCCCCTGCCCTGAAACGCCATAATACCAAGATGAGAGCAGCCCTCACAGTAGAGAAGTGAGTGGCGATAGCCCTGTGGAAGCTTGCAACGCCAGACAGCTACCGGTCAGTCGGGAATCAATTTGGAGTTGGAAAATCTACTGTGGGGGCTGCTGTGATGCAAGTAGCCAAAGCAATCACTAAGCTGCTGCTACGAAAGGTTGTGACTCTGGGAAATGTGCAGGCCATAGTGGATGGCTTTGCTGCACTGGGATTCCCTAACTGTGGGGGGGTGATAGATGGAACCCATATCCCTATCTTGGCACCGGAGCGCCAGGGCACCCAGTACGTAAACCGGAAGGGGTACTTTTCAATGGTGCTGCAAGCACTGGTGGATCACAAGGGATGTTTCACCAACATCCACGTGGGATGGCCAGGGAGGGTTCATGACGCTCACGTATTCAGAAACACTACTCTGTTTAAATGGCTGCAGCAAGGGAATTACTTCCCAGACCAGAAAATAACAGTTGGGGATGTTGAAATGCCTGTCGTTATCCTGGGGGACCCAGCCTACCCCTTGATGCCATGGCTCATGAAGCCATACACAGGCAGCCTGGACAGTGGTCAGGATCTGTTCAATTACAGGCTGAGCAAGTGCAGAATGGTGGTAGAATGTGCATTTGGCCGTTTAAAGGCGCGCTGGCGCACATTACTGACTCGCTCAGACCTCAGCCAAACCAATGTCCCCATTGTTATTACTGCTTGCTGTATTCTCCACAATCTCTGTGAGAGTAAGGGGGAGACCTTTATGGCGGGGTGGGAGGCTGAGGCAAATCATCTGGCCGCTGATTACGCGCAGCCAGACACCAGGGAGATTAGAAGAGCACACCAGGAAGCGGTGCGCATCAGAGAAGCTTTGAAAACGAGCTTCATCAATGGCCAGGGAACGGTGTCACTGCTGTGTTTGTTTCCCCTTGATGAAGCCCCACCCCCTTGATTGACTCATTCCCTGTAAGCAACCCACCCTCCCCCTTCGAGTACAGCTTACTTATGCAAATAAAGTCACTCTCGTTTAAAAATCAAGTATTCTTTATTAATTCATTATAAAAAGAGGGAGAGAAGTAAGGGTGTGGTTTGGGAGGAGGATAGGAGGGATGGAGAAGGCCACTTAAAAAATTTCACATTTGGGCTGTCCACGGGGGTGGAGTGGGCGGGTGCACGGAGCCTCCCCCCACGCGTTCTTACACGTCTGGGTGAGGAGGATGTGGAACATGGTGAGGGTTGAGGGTGTTTATACAGGAGCTGCAGCGGCACTCTGTGATCCTGCTGCCGTTCCTGAAGCTCCACCAGATGCCGGAGCATGTCAGTTTGATCACGCAGCAGCCCCAGAGTTGCATCCCGCCACCGCTGATTTTCCTGCCAGTCTTCCTGCAGCCACCTCTCATCTCGGGGGTCCCTCCTGTCCTCACGTTCACTGGCATCTTTCCTGTAATTTGATACCACGTCCTTCCACTCATTCAGATGAGCTCTTTCCTTGCGGGTAACTTCCATAATATCCGAGAACATTTCATCTAGCGTCTTCTTTTTCCTCCGCCTTATCTGGGCTAGCCTTTGGGATGGAGCAGGGAGGCTTGAAAAATTTGCAGCTGCATGAGGGAGAGAAGTTTTTAAAAAGATACATTTTACAGAACAATGGTTATACTCTTTCACAGTGAACAGCACTATTCACCTTACATAGCACATGTGATTTCCCTACAAGGTCGCATTTTTCCTCTTAATAGTGAGTGCCTGCAGCTCTGGAGTTACAGATCTCACAGACACAGGTCCAGGCATCAGAATTCAGCTTGCATGCGGCCATGGTAAGCCACTGTCTTTCGGCTTCTGCAGTGATTTACCCCTCCCCCCAACGCATGACTAATACCATGCTAGCTCCCTGGAAATATACTCCTCCGCCCCACCCCCCCCCCCCCCCGCCCACCCCACTGCGTGGCTGGTAGCTTGGGGAAGATCCCCGCTGACCAAAAATGAAAAAGATCATCGGCATTTCACTCCTCCCCTTCCCCCACTTGGCTACGTGCAGGAAAGGATTTTTTTTTAAGCTGCTGCAGTCCACGAACCCAGTAGGAAAATGGCCATCCCCCTTACTTAAATTCCTGATTTTCAGCCAGGTTACCCTGAACAATATCACTTTGCTGAGGATAACACAGCGAGATAAAGAACGGATGCTTCTTGAATGCCAGCAATCACCGGGACCATACGCAGCTATGCTTTGCCATGCAATGATACCTGATTACTTGCTACATGCATGGCGTGGTAAAGTGTCCTACCATGGTGGACGGAACAAGGCTGCCTTTCCCAGAAACCTTCTGCAAAGGCTTCTGGAATACCTCCAGGAGCGCTTCATCGAGATGTCCCTGGAGGATTTCCGCTCAATCCCCAGACATGTTAACAAACTTTTCTAAGTAACTATACTGTCTGCGAATGCATCCCAAGTCCTCAGGGCAAATCAATCATTAAAAAACGCTTGCTTAAAAAACAATGTTTGATATTTGCAAAGGTACACTCACCAGAGGTCCCTTCCATCGCTTCACTGTCTGGGGTAGTGGCTTGGGAGGGTAATTCCGTCAGGGTGAGAAAAAGCTCCTGGCTGTTGGGGCTCACGAAGTTCTGTGTGCTGTCTGCTAGCTCGTCCTCCTCTTCTTCATCGTCATCTTCCCCATCCACATAATCCTCAGCCATGGCAGAGATTACAACCCCCACCTCGGAATCCACGGACAGGGGTGGGGTACTTGTGCGCAGCCCCCTAAAATTGCATGCAGCTCAGCGTAGAAGCGGCATGTTTTTGGCCCTGCCCCGGACCTTCCGTTTGCTTCTTTGGTTTTCTGGTAGGCTTGTCTGAGCTCCTTAACTTTCACTCTGCACTGCAGTGAGTCCCTGCTGTGGCCTTTATCCATCATAGCCTTAGAAATTCTTTCAAATACTTTTTCATTTCGTCTTTTGGAACGCAGTTCTGTTAGCACTGAATCCTCTCCCCATATAGCGATCAGATCCAGTACCTCCCGTGCAGTCCATGCTGGGGCTCTTTTTCTATTCTCAGGAGACTGCATTGTTACCTGTGCAGATGAGCTTTGCGTGGTCACCTGTGCTGATGAGCTCTCCACGCTGGGGAAGCAGGAAATGAATTTCAAAAGTTCGTGGGGCTTTTCCTGTCTACCTGGCCAGTGCATCAGAGTTCAGAATGCTGTCCAGAGCGGTCAGTGGTGCACTGTGGGATACTGCCCGGAGGCCAATACTGTCGATTTACGGCCATACTAACCCTATTCCGATATGTTAATCCCGATATTACTGCTACTCCTCTCGTCGGGGAGGAGTACAGAAACCAATTTAAAGAGCCATTAAAATCGATATAAGGGGCCTCTTAGTGTGGATGGGTGTAGCGTTAAATCGGTTTAACGCTCCTAAAACCGGTTTAAACACGTAGTGTAGACCAGGCCTCACAATGCTTTGCTAATGACAAGAAACAACCTCCTCCAGGTGCTGTTATCACTCAGCAGAACAGCAGGGGGAGCCCCACACCCAGCTAGATTGTCTGAATTCTTCCAGAGCCACTCCTGAATCACACAGAGAAAGGAACCAGCCGATTCACCCCAGGTCCCAGCCTTACTCCCCCAAGTTGTACCATCTTGCCCTGGCCAGAGGCCTGACCACCAGTGTACGTTTATTACCCAGTCCACCCCCCCTTCAATGTGAAGAGGACATGCATCAGCTTTTGTAAATTGAGCTGAGATTTCCCACGCACGTCTGTCAAAACACACTGTTTTGGGTAAAATATAAAATAGATTTATTATCTACAGAAAGATCGATTTTAAGTGGTTATAAGTGCTAGGAATAAAAGGTCAGAGATTTTTACCAAAGAAAATAAAAGGTAAATGTACAATCTAAATCCTGCACCCCACACTTCCCAAGATGGCAGCTGAGTTTTCTCTAGCAGCAGCAGGATTGGCTGCTTTAAATGCTGTATTTACAATACCCCCCACCACCACCACCACCACCGCCGCAGAGATTGTACCCTGGACCTGTAGCCCCACAAGTACCAACCCCCTTGAGCCAAGGGAACTACCTCATTGGCTACTTGGGAGTAAGTGGAACTAGCCACTAGGGAGCACTGCACTCCCAAAGCCTACCCAATGGTTACACCCATAGATGAGTGAATCTGACTCCCCACAACCACCCCTTCACTAAAAATACATCCAGGATCAACTCCCTCCCCCACGCCGGCACAGAAGATGGCCTGGTCCTCACTGAATCCCTCTCACATATCATACAGTCCCCCTGCATATCTGGGTTGGTTGGGTGCTCCCCAGCACCCCTCGCCACAGGTTCTTTTATGCACAATATAGGCTCCAGCAATAAAACCCAGACACCTAATTCAAATTCTCAGGCATCTCTTTTGCCTCTCTGCACTAAGCCTTCAGCCACTTGGAATTGCTCATTGCCTTCCTGAATGGGTTTCTAGTTGATATTCTGCACATGTCACTGGTAATACCTTTGTCTGATCTTTTGAAGACATTTTGCTGCAGTAACTGGAACTTGGGAGGGTTTTTTTAAGTTGTTTTTTGTTTGTTTGTTTGTTTGTTTGTTTGTTTGTTTGTTTGTTTGTTTGACTGAATGGTGCACTGGAGAGAGGTGATGGATTGATGGATCTGGTACCTAGAGTCACCTCTGTTCCTGTAGAACAGGAGAGCAGCAGGGCCAGCCATCCCCCACCCCATGATTCCCCAATGATGGGCTTCTGTAGATAAATCTCTGATAATTTTCATATGACTTTACATTGTGCCTCTTCATATAACCTTATAGTGGGTCTACCCACGTGTGACCTCTGTTTTCATTAAATTTTGTATCAAAGCCTCATGTAGAAACCTTGTATTGATGAGACTTGGTATATGGAAACTTTGTATCAAAGCCTCATGTCAAAACTTTGCATTGCCCTTGGTATAGTGTTATAGCCTCTAAGGATAGAATAAGCTAGAAGAAAAAAATGTCTCTTTGCTAAGAATAGACAAAAATTTTCCCCCACCCCTTAATCAATTGCCCTGTTGAATGAATGAGGTGTGAATGAGGAAGGCGTGGAAGGCAGCACCTCCAGACAGCTGCAACAGTTGGAGAGGGGATGGAAGCCAGACCCAAGGACAATAAAACTTGTCAAATGGGCTCACGTATTTGTAAAACAATATCATTCTTGTGTTTGTATTTTAAGCACAAAATAAATATGTATAACAAATTGAAAAGTATGTAATTAGTAATTTGATATGTCGGGTGGCACCTTTTTTTATGTGTTCGCTCCCCCTGATGTTAGAACCTGGCTATGCCACTGGCTATGCTACAGGAGTGGCCATGCTCCAGGTTTCTGGCCTCCCCTAGGAGGCACCGAGAACCACTAAGGATCTTCCCTTCAAGGGTGAGACTCTTCTCAGAGTAAACTGACAAAAGGCTAAACAGCCTTAAAGACTCTAGAGCCACCCTCAGGTCACTGGGTCTCTACACTCCATCAGCTCAGAGGAGATACTTCTGCCCACGGCCCCAGCAGCGGATTGGTCAGCAGAGCCATCAGGATGGCTCCAGAAGGAAAAATCACAGCAGCAGTAGGAGGCTGCAGAAACCCTCTGGCCATGGCTCAGGTCACCCTAAGCCATCTTTGGGGGCCAAACCGGCCTTGTGAAGGCAGTCGAGGACGGTGTCTCACACTACAGTCTGGATCCATCCCACCTTACCTTCTTGTCCCAGCTATCCCCTTTCTACCATGCATGGTCCCATATCATCTCAGACCGTTGGGTACTCTGCACATTAGAGAGGGGATGCTCCATCCAGTTCTGTGCCTTCCTGCCCTTCCACCCTCCTTCCCCATCCCTCTTCAGGGACCTTTCTCACAAGCAACTCCTTATCCAGAAGGTGCAGTCAGTCATATCTCTAGGGGCAGTGGAGAAGGTCCCTCAGGAAAACAGAGGTGAGGGCTTTTATTCCTGGTGTTTCCTAATACCAAAAACCAAAGGCGACCTCACGCCCATCTTGGACCTGCGAGAACTCAACAAGTTCCTGAAGAAACTCAAGTTCCACATGGTCTCTTTGGCCTCTATCATCCCCTTACTGGATCCAGCAGACTGGTGTGCTACCCTCGACTTGAAGGTCGTGAATTTTCATATCGTGATCATTCAACCCCACAGGAAGTACCTCAAGTTCATAGTGGACAACACTCACTACCAATTTGCAGTCCTCCTGTTTGGCATGTCAGTAGCACCTCGGGTTTTTACCAAGTGCATGGCAGTCATAACTGCATTCCTGTGCAGACACCAGATACAGGTGTTTCCATACCTCAACGAGTGGCTGATCAAAGGCCGCTCCAGAACTCAGGCAGAAGCTCAAGTCAAATTCATCAGAGCCACCTTCGTCAACCTGGGTCTCCTTATAAACGAGACAAAATCCACTCTGTCCCCTGTCCAGAGGATAGAGTTCATAGGGGCAGTATTGGGCTTGACCCAGGCCAGGGCATACCAGCCAACAGCACAGTTTCAGGCCCTGACTGATATCATTCGAGACCTCAGGCAGTTTCCCACCACCTCAGTGAGAAATTGTCTGAAGCTCCTGGACACACGGCTGCCTGTACCTATGTGGTGCAGCGCGCCAGGCTCAGGCTCAGACCTCTTCAGCTGTAGCTGGAGTCAGTGTATTGACCAGCCCGGGACAGCTTGGACAGGATCGTGACCCTGCCTTGCCCTGTCCTCAACTCCCTCCTGTGGTGGGTTGACCCTCAGGAGGTTTGCTCAGGGGCCCCTTTGCTGTTCCACAGCCATTTCTGTCACTCTGATGCGCTAGACTTGGGATGGGGGGCTCATCTGGGGGACCTCAGGACTCAAGGTCTCTGGTCTCAGGCTGACCAGGCTCTCCACATCAATGTCAGAGAGCTGAGAGTGGTACGACTAGCATGCCCGACCTTCCGGTCATTGTGTATCAGTTATGATGAACAATACAGCAGCAATGTTCTATATCAACAAATGGGGGTAAACGCTTCTCTCCTCTGTGCCGAGAAGCCCTCATGCTGTGGGACTTCTGGGTAAAACATTCAATACACCTACAAGCTTTGTACCTCCCTGGGGTACAGAATGAGCTTGTGGACCAACCTCAGCAGATTGTTCCATGGCCAGAGTGGTCCCTTCACCCAGACATCACAAATTCAATTTTACG
Source organism: Cuora mccordi (assembly GCA_003846335.1). Classification (NCBI taxonomy): domain Eukaryota; kingdom Metazoa; phylum Chordata; order Testudines; family Geoemydidae; genus Cuora; species Cuora mccordi. The sequence continues at coordinate 31,880 of ML127814.1, read as the reverse complement.
GGGGTGGGGTTATGCCCAGATAGACCTATTCCAGTGGTCCCCAACACGTTAAATTTGCAAATGAATTTTAGTTCTGCTGTTTCTCTTGGAAGTCTGTTTTGAAGGTTTTTTTGTTCAAAACCAGTGACTTTTACGTCTGTTATAGAATGACCAGGGAGATTGAAGTGTTCACCTACTGGCTATTGTATGTTATCATTCCTGAGGTCCGATTTGTGTCCATTTATTCTTTTACGTAGGGACTGTCCAGTTTAGCCAATGTACCTGGCAGAGGGGCATTGCTGGCACACGATGGCATATATCACATTAGACATGCAGATGAATGAGCCCTTGATGCTGTGGTTGATGTGGTTGAGTCCTCTGATGGTGTCGCTAGAGTAGATCTGGGGACAGAGTAGGCAACGAGGTTTGCTACAGGGATTGGTTCCTGGGTTAGTGTTTCTGTGGTGTGTAGTTGCTGGCAGACTCCTTGTTGTTTTGGGGGATACAGACTAACACGGCTACCCCCTGATACTTGACACCATGCAAGGCTCTAATTTTATACATTTTATTAATAACAATAATTGGATATTATAAAGGTAGAATAAAATGTAGTAGATTTTGATATGAAAGAATGAAGGACGGAAGTGACAGTGTATTGTGTATAATGTATGTGATTTATTTTAAGATCCATGCTATGTTGTGCAAAGTGAAAACAATAACAATATCAACAATGTCAGGTTACTCGTTTATTTTTATTAAATAAGTAGACTAAATAATTAAATTAATAAATTTTAAAGCCGAACGTGTATTAATTCTAATGAACAATGCCATATTATGCAGTATTCATTTTTGAAAGTTTATAATAAGCGACGCTCCGGGAGGAGGGGAGGGGGGCGCAAGGTGGAAGTTTCGCCTAGGGTGCAAAATATCCTTGCACCAGCCCTGCATTTCACACACAGAGAGACTCTTTGCACAAGTCCAACACACTAGTGCCCTTTCATTTAACCAGCTAAAGCACAAGAGAGTTCAGCTCATGTAGCACAAAATGACCAACCTAACTGCAGTGCCCCTCACTGGCTCACCCTTCCCTTGGGAGTCCTGGGGGCCATCAGGGCCTAGGAAAGCAGGCAGGGCCCCCGGCCTCATGAACCTGCTGCATGCTGGGGGACTTTGCTCTCTCCTTCTGAGTTGGAGACAAAGAACGAAATCCATGAAGGGACTCAGGTATTACAAAGCTGAATGTCACTGGGTCTAAATTGCAGCTGCCTAGAAAGTCACTGGAACCACACCGTGAGCCACAAAGCCTGAGTGTTGGGGAGATTTAAGTGCCTTAGAATGGGTGACACAAAAGCCAGCGTGCTGGGCAGGGAGCTGTCTAAGCCAGCCAATGGGAGATGCCGACCAGAGGGATGTTGTATAGGGAGTCTAGGCCCCTCACTCAGCTTTGTGGATTTCAGGGCTGTTCCTGTGACTCACTGGAGCCCATTGGCTCTTGATAAATGTTGTCCAGGATGTCAGGGCCAGTCTTAGGGGTGGATGGATGGGCGACCACCCAGGGGCACCGTTCTATGAGGAGAAACCTCCAGCACAGGGTGCCCCTCCTCCCCCTGCTGGTCTGCTCCCGTCTGCAGCCACCACTGATCCTGCACCCCCACCCCCTGCCTTGGAGCCGCCCCTGACCACCCTGGTCCTGGGAACCTCCTGTCTGCTGTGCAGAGCAGGGGTGGGGGACTGATGTTGGGGTGTCCCCCTCCCCCACCCATGTACCCTGTCTCTGCTGAGCTGGGGTGTGGGGACAGGAGTCTGTGCTGCTGCTTCTGGGTGAGGAGTAGGAGGTGATGCCATCTGAACAAGCCTTCAGAGTAGTGCAGAGATGGGCAAACAACGTCCCACGGGCCACATCTGGTCTGCAGGCCCATCCTGCCTGGCCCTTGAGCTCCCAGCTGGGGAGGGTAGCCCCCGGGCCCTCCCCTGCTGTCCCCCTCCCCCGCAGCCTCAGCTCACCATGCCGCCAGAGCGGGAGGGTGCTGCACTGCGGGGTCAGGTGAGAGCAGGGAGGGAGGCTCACCTGCAGCCTCAGGGGAGCAGGCGGGAGGTGTGGGTGGCGGGAGCGCAGTGAATGTGGCCGGAGGACTCAGGAGGAGCACCAGGCAGCTGCACAGCCGGCTGGAGAGAAGCGGCGCTTTGAAAGGGAAACCGCCGGTTCTCTCTGGCTGCGCCGCTGCCCCTGCTCCTGCTGAGTCCTCCGCCCAAGTTCGCAGGGCTACATTCTGAAAGGGGCTGGATGGGGGGCGGTCCAGGAGGAGCCTGTCAGGACTGGGGGTGTGAATAGAGGTTGGGGCAGTCAGGGAGCAGGGGGGTTCCATGGGGCTGTGAGGTCCTGGGAGGGGGCGGTTGGGGGACAAGGACCAGGGGGGATTGGATGGTTCAGGGGCATTGAGGGGAGCAGTCAGGGAGCAGGAAGTGAGAGGGTGCGGATAGGGTTAGGGAGGCACAGCACATACAGTTTTGGAACCCTCAGGCCAAAAAGTTTGTCCACCCTGGACTAGTGAGTGCTGGGCTTCAGTGACAGCGGTCAGTCGGTCGGTCGCTCGCTCACTCGCTCTCTCTCTCTCACTCACTCACACACACTGTCTCTCACTCCCTGAATACACACACTCTCCCCACAACACACTCTTGTATTATTGTTGTTACTTCCAGTTGAAATGAGCAAGGCACCTATGTTCTCTGTCATTTTATTCTTTCAGAGCTGGTGAAGGATTGCAGTGCTGTTATTTTAGGGTTGTTTTTTTTACTGGTCTGTGCATTTCATAATTTTATTTCTCTCTTATGCTCAAATTTAATTCTTTGAGTAGTGAGTTCTAAAATGCCTAACCTGTCCTGGCTGGGGTAATTCTCATTATTACTTGTATTAGCATATTGTGCTTTGTCATTCATTCATTACTTAAAGTGGTACAATCTACTAATAGTATCCCCCTAGAATGTAAATTTAGCTTCTACCCACCTTAGCAGTGCCAGTTTTCTTTTTTTTTTTAAATAGCTAAACACATAACTTTAGTCACTGTGCAGATGCAGGTTGCTTATTTACAAAGAATATTTTTATTTGTAAAATAACTTAAAATTCATAAAAAAATTAAAGTTCTGAGTCTGATACTAATAGCAATGGTGGAGTCAAATGTTAGTGAGTCATGAACATGACTGATCACTAAACATAAACGCCAAAATAATTAGAAAAATAAATTCGCATTTCTAATAAAAGAGAAAAAATACCTTAATCATTTATGTTAAAATGAAGCAAATACATTTTTAGTGGTGTGAAAAACAATTAAGTAAAACAGAGTCGATAACAGCAGTGACACAGAATGTGTCTGTTAGAGAAATTAAGCAGATTTTATTTATCTCTACTAAAGATAGCGTACAAAGTATCAAACGTGTTTCTGATACCTGTGTAAAGCTCCAGAATTGATACCTCAAGGTTTGGAATTGGGAATATTTTGCTGTATTATCTCCTGATTGTTCTAAATTTACATATAAACTCAAAATGTGGCTTAAATTGCAGTTTGTTTGTATATATGTGTATATATATATATTCTTCCTTTATATAGGAATTAGATACAGTGCTCCTGTCAGCTAATTCCTAAGTCATCTGCAAAAAAATGAGAGTTTGCAGGTGCCTACGTAGTTCATGGAATCGGAGGTGAAAGTGGTCTGGCACGGGCCGGTACAGCGTACCGGTAAGAACTGGCTGCTGGTACCAGCCCGTACATGGCAACGTCAAAGCAGTGCCTGGGCTTTTAACGTCGCTGCCCCTTTTGCTCGACCTCATCGGCGGCCCTGCCGGTAGGGTCCAGTAGCTGCCAGACCCTACCATTGGGGCCGCCAATTGGAGGAAGCAAAAGCTGCAGCTGCCCAGGGGGCGCCCTGGCAATTTAAAAGGGCTCGGGGCTCTCAGTCGCTGTGGCAGTGGTGGCCATGAAGGGCTGGCTGCAGGAGTCTGTTCCTCAGCCCCACCCCTTCCATCCAAGGCTTTTCCCCTGGGGTGGGGGCAGAGCCAGCCCCCACCTTACGCAGGAGGGACCCAGTGTACTGGTAAGTCCCTCTACTTACTTTCGTCCCTGCCTGGAATGGTGGTTAAAGTTGCCCCCCGCCCCCCCCCCAAAAATTCTGAAATGGTGCCTTGGTGAGCCAGGAGTGGCCGGGGGGGCTGTGGGAGGGCCATGGGCTCTGGCAAGATGCAGCCCCCGTGTGACAGTATGAAACCCTCAAATTAATCTCCTGTCCCCTCATCTTCGAGTCACAGCTCTCCCAAGCTGCTCCAAGTTATTCCTCCACCCTTTGGTCTAGCTCAGGGGTCAGCAACCTTGCAGAAGCGGTGTGCCGAGTCTTCATTTATTCACTCTAATTTAAGGTTTTGCGTGCTGGTGATACATGTTAACGTTTTTAGAAGGTCTCTTTCTATAAGTCTATAATATATAACTAAATTATTGTTGTATGTAAAGTAAATAAGGTTTTTAAAATGTCTAAGAAGCTTCATTTAAAATTAAATGGTGGCCAGGACCCGGGCAGTGTGAGTGCCACTGAAAATCAGCTCAGCTCATGAAAATCAGCCTTCAGCACGCGTGCCACAGGTTGCCTACCCCTGGTCTAGCTACACCCCACACCAGGAATACATCTGGGATGCATAGAGATCAGTGACCAGTGACAGCCCCATGAGGGCAGGGTTAAGGTTGAACTGGCCTGTACCTTAACTCTGTATTTCTTGGTTTTCAGAAGTTTGAGCTTTGATGAACTGAGTCCAGGTGGGGGAGATAAAATCTTTTATGGGACCAACTCCTGTTGTTGGTTGAGACGAGCTTTGGAGCTGCACCGAGCTCTTCTTTAGGTCTGTGTTGGTGGGAAGCTCGTCTCTGTCCCCAACAGAAGTTGGTCCAATAAAAGATCTCACATCACCCACCTTTTCTGTGTAATCCACCGGGGCCAACATGGCTGCAACAGCACCGCAAATCACTTCTGATGATCTGGATGTTTTGGAAGGTCACGATCTTCAGTGGGAAACGGGAACTTCCTTTTTTAACTCATGACTGATTCAGAGTCAGTTGTTCATGTGTCCTTGTTACCTGAATCCAGCCATGATTTCAAAGAGAATCTGCTTCCTGCTTTTGCTGAATCTAATAAACTAAATGGCAACGCGTCCCGCCCCGCCCCCAAGAACAACACCAAAGCCCGTTTTGTTTTGTTCTGTTCCTGTTTCCCGCACACTCGCGGTGCAGCAGGACCGGGGCTGTTTCTTTAAGAGAAGACTCGACCCTCCGCACGTGACAGGGTTTGCAATGAGGCAATTGACAGTGTTACTTTCACTTTCCCCGGGCGAACGCTGCGAGCCGAGCGCAGGTTTGTCAATTGGGAACAAACCCACGTTTCTTTTAACACGGTTCTACGGAGAAGCCACGAGACGAAATTGCAGCTCTTTGATCGCCAGAATTAGCTGAGCAACATGCGTGAGAAACGGGACCAGTCAGTGACCATGTAACTGCCCCAGCCAAAGGGGTGAAGTCTGGCCACACCCGGGAGATTTTAAACTTCTCAGCAGACCCAACCAGGTGGGTGAATTTTGCTTCAGAAGGGCTGTTTGTAACGTCTGATACCCGATACTTATTGCGGGGACAGATTGTTCAAAACACAAGGAGTAAATAATCCTGTGATCGTTTGTTTCTCTCTTTGCAGAAACTTGACAGAACAGCTACATTCAAAGTGATTTGTCGTCAAATACGTTGCAGTTTGTTTTCATAGCAATGTAACGTGAGACTTTTACAGCTTGTGGAATGAGTCATTTCTTTGTTTTGCTGAATTTTATTCAAGAACAGGGGGCCCAACACTGTTCTTGGGGGAGATTTGTAACGTCCTATATTTTGAATACAGGAAATTTACTGCAGCAAATCCAGCTGCCATCAGTCTAGTTTTCTCCCTGTGCTGACATTGCAGTTTTCTGCCTCTTGACTGGGGGGTGAATCCTTTTGTTCTTGTAAAAACTAAAATTATGCTCAGAATCAATCGAAACAGAAACCTGCCTCCTTTTCTCCTTCTGAATTCAGTGGGAATTAACCATGTGCCTAATGTTGATCCTGTGTTCAAGAGTGTTACTGAGTGGGGACTTCAGGCTATATTAAAAAAGGGACATTTATATATTGTGTAACAGATTATCTTCTCCTGTGTGAAGAGCCATTCAAGGGGCAATATCATGAAGAAACCTATAGGAGTGCAGCTATTTAAAAATGGCAGCATTTTTGTGAAATTATGTGTTTGTTTTGATTAAAATTTTTGCTTATTTTAAAATTTTTAATCATGTATTATTGCACAAAATATTAGATTTTAGTTTTTCCTTTTTTCACTCTCTTCTTCTTTTAGACAGGATAAGGGATGGGTGAATAAAATGTTTTATTCCATTTGATTAGAGTTTCTCATTTTGAATCAATTTGAAATATTTTTTTCATTTAGCATCATTTTGTTGAAAAATTAAAAACATTAAAATCATAGGAAAAATCAATTTTAAAAAACAGATTTCTAAAAGCCATACTCTATTGAAAAATCTGTTTAAGTATTTTTGATCAGGTTCAGTATTGTCAACTCTCATAGTTATTTGTGTTATTTGTGATTTTTATTTTGTCTCACAGCATTCCGTAATTTTCTGAAAGCCCTAATGTTCTAGTTTTGAATTTATGTGATAATATTTGATTTCATTTAAAGTAAAAAATAAATTTCTAGCCTTTACAGTTGCAGGGAAAAGTTTAAGATTGAGTGTACCCTCAAGGCTCAGAAACCAAATGGCAAAAAATAGGAACTCAAAATGTATATTTAAAATACTGATTTTTAAGTCAATCACATACCTTTTTTGACCAATTTGTGATTATTTTTTTTAAAATGTGTGCGGGGGGAGGATTTTTTTTGTATTGATTTTCATAAAGCAACAAATATTCTAAAGCGCAAAAAAAAGCATCCCACAAAAATGTACAGCTTGTATATGTTCCCAAAATTAAGCAATTATGCAGTTTTAAAAGTAATCAAAGCTACAAGACCAGAGAGTCATAGGCATGGGACTTAGGGGTGTGGGGGGTGCAGTGTCCCCAGGTTTTATGCAGGGCTTTACTCCTGGTCCCAGGGCTCCGATCATGGTCCCGCACATGAGGATCCACTCCTGCCCGCCACTAGCTGTGGCCCCAGCCTCAGTCCCTTTACCCCTGTCTGTGCCCCACCCTTCTGCAGATACAGCCCTGCTCCCAGCCCCAGCTCTGAGGGGAGGGCGTGTGGGGTGTGAACAGGGGTAAAGGGGGCACACAGTAAAAATTTTGGGGGCACTTTGACTGGCATTCAGCACCCCCACTGTAAAAACTGTTCAAGTGCCACTGCAGACAGCACGAGACCAGACAATACCACACACACCTAACACACTGACAGGGGGGTTACACTGACTTTTGAATACTGGGTTTGGCAGTGTTGCTGCTATGTTTTTGAAAGGTACAAATAAATTTCAGTTTTCTGCAATAATTCATCCAATCTATACAAACCAGTGTATCACCTCTAATTCATCAAAGTGCTGTAGTTCTTTGGCAATAAGGGTCTGAAGGAAATGTCAGATACTCAGTGTGGATGAAAATTGATCTTTAAAAAATGATTTAAAAAATTAAATCAGAGGCTTTTCTTTCACTTGGATTTTTTTAATTTAAATTAAATACTGGTTTATCTTTCAGATTAAAATTATGACAA
>ML127814.1:0-18789 GCA_003846335.1 Cuora mccordi | reverse complement strand
CCTCCCCGCGAGCGCCACCCGACCCCCCCCCCCCCAGCACCGCCTGGCCAAACCAAAAACAAACCCCGATCGCCGCCCCCTCCCAAGGTGCCGCCCCAAGCACGTGCTTGGTAGGCTGGTGCCTGGAGCTGGCCCTGATTGGGAGCCAGAGACTGAAACACAGTAAAGGGGGCTATGTGATTTTTTTTTTTTCTTGATAACCAGTGTGGGGGATCAGGAGCACAGTTCTGACTGGTTGGTGAATCTAACTATAGTGTAAACCGCCAGTTTTGGGAGAATCTTCTCTCCTTTTTGCAGCCTTCCCTGATATTGGCATTTCCACTGTGGGCTGCTCTACACACACCTGGTCATGCTGAGCATCCTACTTCACATGCTTGCATCCTCTGTGACCCAGTCCTTTCTCAAAAACCAAGGCAACCTGGCCTAAAGCTGAAGTGATTTGGGATCAGTGGGGCCAAGGAAAGTGAGTCCCAGGGTTGAAGACCCTGTACTGAAAATGTCCTGGCAGTGACCCCGTCTCACTAAAAACAGGTGGAGGGGGCAAAGGAGGAAAACTCAAGAACCTCAGCTGATCTCAATGAAAATTGTGTCCTCATACGAGGTGAGAGGTGGTGGTCTCCAAAGAAGCTGGGTCCCAAAACATTAGGGTGAAATTCTAGGTGATCTCTGTTGACTTCAGTGGAGTCAGGATTTCATCTTTTCACCCTTCTCATATTAAAACCAATGCTGAGAATGACATCAGAAATATAGTGAAGGCTGGAACAGATCAGAGCTCAGGTATACAATGTATATACTCGGGTCACCCTGCCCATTCACGATCCACTGAAATGGTTCTGTGGCATATCAAATTAATATAAGGGGCGTTATCAGTGATACCCATACCTGAGCTGACCTGTCACTTTCTACTATAAATGTCTTTTTCAGTTGCTTGTAACTTTTCCAAATTTCAAATATTCAGGTTGAAAATTTGCATGCTAGGTGTCTGCCCCAGGTTGAATTTTTGGAAAGTTTGTACCTACTGACTTTTTTGTTTCTAGCATGTTTTCCTCCTGAGCTTGTTCTCTTTTTGTTTTGGTGTATTTCACAGCTCAGTTCAGAGTGATGTGTCCTAGTCACCCTGTCACTGCCATTGTGGGTGAGGCCATTGTGTTACCCTGTCACCTGTCCCCCAGGATGAGCGCTGTGAACATGGAGGTGAGATGGTTCCGATCTGAGTTCACTTCAATTGTTCACCAATATCATGAAGGAAAAGATCAGTATGGAAAGCAGACGCCAGACTATCATGGAAGGACAGAGCTTTTGAAAGCTGGCATCACGGATGGGAATGTTTCCTTGCAGATTCTTAATATCAGACGCTCAGATGAAGGACAATACAACTGTTTTGTTCAAGATGGTTCTTTTTATGAAGAAGCCCTATTGGAACTTAAGATAGCAGGTCAGCTGCTCTTGTCTGTGTTAACTTAGTCTGGGCTGCAGTTTTTGTTCTTTTCAACTGCAACAACTGTGACTAGCAACTTGTTAATTATTTTAGAGTAATATAGTGTGATTAGATTTCAGCACATGACCATGTTCATACACTTTGGAAAATATGCTGAAAACTTTCCCAACGTTTAATTAAAGACCTTTTCAGAATGGTCAAGGGATTTTCTTGCCCAAAAGATGTTTTTGGCTGACTTCAAAAGGAGGGAGAGAAAGGAGGGAAAAGACGTCTAGACAAATATGGGCCTGGTTTATACTAGAAAAGTAGGTCAGCTTAACTATGTCTCTCAGGGGTGTGAAAAATACACACCCCATGAATGACATAACTAAGCTGACCTAAGTCCCCATGCAGGTAGCGCTGGGTCAACAGAAGAATTCTTCTGTCAACCCAGCTACTGCCTCTCAGAGAGAGGTATTACCGATGACCCCAGGAGACGTCCTGCCGTTGGTGTAAGCAGTGTCTCCACTGAAGCACCACAGCGGTGAAGCTGTGCTGCTGTAGCCTTTCAAGTGTGGACAGCCTGTGGTCTTCCAATTTCTCTGCAGTCATTCTGAGACGTGGCTAAGGTGGGACTGACAGGTTTATAGGCCTTCTGACGTGGTCACTACAGGTAGTTAGTTGGGGTGCAGTCAAAATCAGTTGTAGCTTTCTGATTGGCTGAGGCCACATAAAGATGGTGGTGAGGGAGGGAGACATTTTGTATTTACCGCTAGTGGATGAGTCCGAGCGTTTGTCCCCTGCTGCTCTGACACAGGAACCATGGAGCCTGTCAGATTTGTTTATTTGTTTAAAAATAGAACAAACAAAACGTCTATCCAATATACTAAAAACTGGCTTTCTGAAAAATTTATATCCCACTAGGTATTTAAATGAAGTAGCCAGATTTCCAAATTTGTTCAGTGCTCCATTGCTGTTGGGTGGAGAGGACAATATCTCTTGCTTATTTAAAATAATTTCACTGAATATTTGTTCACATCTTTTCCTGTGTCCATGGGTATTGGGAATTCAGAAATTCCAGTGTTCATTTCTCCCTTCTACATGAGCAAGTGATCTCTAGTGGGAGTAAGAGATCCACAATCTCTCACTCATCCTTTTAGCTGTTAAGTTACCCCATTGATTTATCACACGTATGTAATTTTCTTCTAGTTTTAGGCTCCAATCCTCTCATCTCTGTGGAGAGTCACCAGAATGGAGGGATCCGAGTGGTTTGTCAGTCGGCTGGGTGGTACCCAGAGCCCAAGGTTCTATGGAGAGATCTCCGTGGGCAAGAATTACCATCTCTCTCTGAAGCAAAATCCCTACGGGATAGTGGCCTGTTTGAAACAGAAAATTCCATTATTATAAAAGAACATTCAAACCAGAACCTGTCCTGTTGGATCAGGAACACCTTTCTCAATCAAGAAAAGGAATCAACAGTTTATATAGCAGGTCAGTTACCAGCTAAACCCACACAGTGAAATCACCTTCATCAGAAACAAAACAAAACAAAGAACTGAAGTATCTGTTGTGCATATTTTACAATATAGGGGGAGGAATAGTTCAGTGGTTTGAGCATCAGCCTGCTAAACCCAGGGTTGTGAGTTCAATCCTTGAGGAGGCCACTTAGGGATCTGGGGCAAAAATTAGTACTTGGTCCTGCTAGTGAAGGCAGGGGACTGGACTCAATGACCTTTTGAGGTCCCTTCCAGTTCTAGGAGATTGGTATATCTCCTATTATTATTTTTATTTTAACCTACATAAAAACAAAGAAGTTCAGAAACTGGTACCTTAACAGGTCACAACTCAGGCAATCTGATTGCCTTAATTTTGAATATTCAGAGTTATCAGAGTTTTGGGTTTCATGTAAATTTAATCTTAACTCTGATACTCTTGAAACTCTTACTTTTTTTTTTTAAGTATGATTTTGAGAAGAAATATTCACCAAACCTTGAAAGAGTTTGTTCCTAAAAACTTAATTTCACCACAGTGATTTTGTGAATGTAGCAATTTTTACACTATGGTTTGTTTGCTACCTTTTCAGTAAGTGAAATGTCACCAAATTATGTGGGCTTGTTTCCGTTAACATTCAATGGGAGTTGTGCTCATAGCTCACTTTGCCTTTGTTTACACACACAAGCAGCACTCCTGAGTTATTGATGGAACCCCTTGTTTGAATGCTCTTATTTCAGTTTCAGAGTGTCCTATGTTTTTAGCTTAAGTCAGTTCCTTACTGATTGATACTAAATGGACAAAGGACACTATTGAGCTGATTTACAATGTAAAGTTTTGTCAACCAGTTTAGTTAAATTGGGGCAGTCCTGTTACGTGGTCAGCTGTGCAATCAGTGTAACAATGACTGCATGAGTGTTACGCCAATTTCACTAAACCAGTGCACAAATCCTTTGTGGAGAAGGCCTTAGGCATGTTTGAAATGCCCACCCTGGCTAGATGATTTAAATGCTGTAGACACAGGAACAGCAAAAAAAGATGAATCAATTAATGTTTGAATTAATTGCAATTATGATTCATCAAAATAATTGGGGAAATTATTAGTGACTCACCAAAATACTCTAATTACTCCTGCAATTTCTGAATGTTGCTGAACAGTGAGGACCAGATTGTCTGCAGGCATAACTCCAGTGAAGTCAGTGCGGTTCTGTGAGCAGAGAATTTGCCCCTGAACTCAATGAAGCTCTGAATACTGTGAATCAAACCAGGCCTGTTCGTTCACAGGTTAATCAGAGCTAAAGCAGTGTTAGTTGGTTAACTAACTGGTTAGTTGGTTAGTTGGTTAATCAGAGCTAAAGCAGTGTAACTTTTACAATCAGGTTTTGGTCTTTTGTGAAGCAGAGAGGGGGTCATGTTCTCACTCTTATCTCACATACGTCCTGCTGGGGACTAGTTACATAGTTACGTGCAATAGAGAAAAAAATAGTGTTGTTCCTGCTTCCAAACTGATGCAAATCCTGTGGGGTTTATTTTTCAGATTTCTTTTTCCCGAGGGTGAATCCATGGATGGTGGCTCTGAGTGTGATTCTCCTGGTTTTGTTTGTTTGTTTCATTCGCCTCACTCTTTATCTATTTAAAATAAAAGGTAAACGTCACAGGGGAAAATTTAGTGAAATTAACAAGAAATTTTCTTCTAATAAACGAAAAAAGGGAAGAATGAAATTTTACACTAGGCCAAGCAGGGGAAGCACCGACCTGCACTGCGCTCCCCTCAGCAGCACAGGGAAGGAAACGTTACGAAGGTCCCATTTGCTCCAGGAGGCAGTGATCTGCACCAGCCCTTTACAGGCACAGAATATTTCTCCCCCAGAACTGCCTCAGTTAAGTTGAATGGAGCATTTGGGGAAGGGGTGGAGGGAAGATTGATCCAAAACCGTCTCCACTCCTCACTCTTTTCTGCTTGCTTCCCACCCAGCTGTGCAGTTATTCCCTCCTCAGTCCCCATGGACTTTGGGAATTAGTTAGTGTCTTTTTCCCTCCTCTGATAAGTAAATATTTTGTACAGAGTTGGGCCCCCATAACGATCGTGTGTGATTTTATTTTGGGAGCAGTTGTCTGTAATTTCACTTACTGTTACAAAGAAATTGGAATGAGACACAGCCTGGCAAATTTCACCCCAATAGGTAATATTAAAAAAATATACACAGTAGATAAGAGGGGTCTGAATAGACATGAGCTCTGAGCCTTAACCTGAGTTCTGACAATGGTGAGAAATAATAAATCAGAGATTAAGGGTATGTCTACACTACGTGATTATTCCGATTTTACAGAAACCGGTATTTGGAAACAGATTGTATAAAGTCGAGTGCACGCGGCCACACGACGCACAACCCCAAATTAATGTGCTTACATGTACAGATGCTAGCGTCAATTTCCGGAGCGTTGCACTGTGGGTAGCTATCCCATAGTTCCCGCAGTCTCCTCTGCCCATTGGAATTCTGGGTTGAGATCACAATGCATGATGGGGGGGAAAAACAGCGTCGCGGGTGATTCTGGGTAAATGCCATCAGTTAATCCTCCCTTCGTGAAAGCAACGGCAGACAATCATTTTGCACCCTTTTCCCTGGATTGCCCTGGCAGATGCCATAGCATGGCAACCATGGAGCCTGTTTAGCTGTTTTTCACTCTCACCGTATGTGTACCGGATGCTGCTGACAGATGCGGTACTGCAGTGCTACACAGCAGCATTCACTTGCCTTTGCAAGTTAGCAGAGATGGTTACCAGCCCTATTGCACCATCTGCTTCTTTCATGGGTGCTCCTGGCTGGCCTCGCTGAGGTCGGCCGGGGGTGCATGGACAAAAATGGGAATGACTCCCCAGGTCATTCCCTTCTTTACGTTTTGTCTAAAGGTAGAGTCAGTCCTGCCTAGAATATCAGGCAAGCCTACCAGAGAGGCAAACAGCCGTTCCGGGTCAGAGCCCAGACATCCCACAGAAATGATGAGCTGCGTGCCATTCTAGGGGGTGCCCCTGCAACAATCCCAGCCATTGCTTCCCTCCTCCCACACCTCTCCTGGGCTACCGTGGCAGTTATCTCCCCCCCCCCCCCCTTGTGTGATGAAGTAATAAAGAATGCATGAATAAGAAACACTGACTTTATTGAGATAAAATGTGAGGGGAGGCAGCCTCCAGCTGCAATGATATTCCAGGCAGGACTGAATCTCCAGGAGACAAAGCTTAAAGAAGGGAATGACCGGGAGTCATTCCCATTTTTCCCAAGCCCCCGGCCGACCTTAACGAGGCCAGCCAGGAGCACTCACAGGATAATGATGGTGACGGATACCAGTCCTATTGTACCGTCTGCCATCAGGAAGGGAAGGCAATGGGATGCTGCAGCACCGCGTCTGCCAGCAGCATCCAGTAGACATATGGTGACATTGAAAAAAGGCGAGAAACAATTTTTTTCCCTTTTCTTTCACAGGGGGTGGGGAGGGATTAACGACATATACCCTGAACCACCTGCGACAATGTTTTTGACCCTTCAGGCACTGGGAGCTCAGCCAAGAATGCAAATGGTTTTCGGAGACTGTGGGGACACAGGATAGCTCGAGTCCTCAGTCCCGCCTCCCTCCCTCCCTCCCTCCGTGAGCGTCCATTTGATTCTTTGGCTTTCCGTTACGCTTGTCACGCAGCACTGTGTTGAGTCCCTGCTGTGGCCTCTGTCTATCATAGCCTGGAGATTTTTTCAAATGCTTTGGCATTTCGTCTTTTGGAACAGAGCTCTGATAGAACAGATTCATCTCCCCATACAGCGATCAGATCTAGTATCTCCTGTATGGTCCATGCTGGAGCTCTTTTTTGATTCTGGGACTGCATGATCACCTGTGCTGATTGGTGTTTCATGCTGGGCAAACAGGAAATGAAATTCAAAAGTTCACGGGGCTTTTCCAGTCTGCCTGGCCAGTGCATCCGAGTTCAGATTGCTGTCCAGAGCAGTCACAATGATGCACTGTGGGATAGCGCCCGGAGGCCAATACCGTCTAATTGCGGCCACGCTAACCCTAATCCGAAATGGCAATACCGATTTCAGCGCTTCTCTCCTCATTGGGGAGGAGTACAGATATCGGTATTAAGAGCCCTTTATATCGATATAAAGGGCTTTGTTGTGTGGATGGGTGCAGGTTTAATTCAGTTTAACGCTGCTAAATTCGATATAAACTCGTAGTGTAGACCAGGCCGGAGAAGGGAAAACTTTTTCTCCTGGTGTTGAGAATATGAAACCCATCAAAGGCTCATGAATTGTATAATCACTGGGCAACTTTCACGAAATGCAGACAACTGTATAACCAAGGCAAAAATGCTCCTAATAAGAATTTATATTTATTTCTGTTTATTTTTGATGGAACAGGATATAGAAATCTGTAAATATCGTGCTCTCTCCTCCAACAAGTAAAACTTTTGTACAAATTTGTCTCCTAATAAGGGTATTTTTTTGTTTATTTATGAATTTTTTGGGTGGAGTTTTTTAACCAGAAAAAGTTGAAAGCCCACATACTGCATCACTAACATCAGTTAGATCTTTGCCATTGACTTCAATGAGTGTAGGATTAAGCATTGAATACACAAGTCATATCGCTAAAACAATCATGCTAATAATTTGAGGGCCAGAAATGCCAGTCTGCACCCCAAGAGCTCCAAACAAAGCTAATGGGAATCTGAGAGATAATACAAGGAAGCAGATCTGGGCTCTAATGGCTAGATTTTTAAAGGTATGTGGTCAGCTAACTCTCACTGAAATCAGTGGGAGGTTGGCACCTAAATGTCTTGAAAAATCAGACCCTAATTCCATAAGGAATTCAAAACTTTCAGAATTGTAAATCCTTCCAGAATTGTAAATAGTCAGTTAGAGTTGGACACTTAGCTCTTGTGTGGCCACATGGTTAATAAAACATGAATGAAATGTTGGTATTTAGGGGCCAGGCATTCATATAATGAAAACACGCCTTTAAATCTCCATTAACTGAAAACATTCTTAAATAACTTGTATTTAAATCTGTTTGCTTTATTTCGTTTCTTTAGGGAAACATCTTGGAGAAATCAGTAAGTTCAATTTTTCTCCACATAGAACCTTTTCCATTCAGTTGTTTGCTGTTTTATTATTTATGATGATGATTATTAAAGAGAGATCAATTTGAAAATCACATGAAATATCAGTGATAATGTATTGATAAGTATTCAATATGTGGGTAAGAGGAAATCAGAAAGAAAATGTTCTTTGCAATGTATCTTCTCTGAGGGTGAAATCCACATGGTGCTGGAGGCACCATGACATGGGGGACCAGGAGGACTCTGTGCCCTCAAATGTCCTCTTGCCTCATCAGACAAGTAAATAATTTGGTCCAACATGGATCTTGTGTGTAATTATGTTTGAGGAGGAGGAGTTCATTTTTTTTCATTTAATGTTAAAAGGAAATTGGGATGAGATTAAGCCTGATAAATTTCACCCCAACGGGTAATATGAAAAGTTATACACAATGTTCAACTTTCAAAAAACTCAGACAACTGTATATCCAAGAGAAAAATGCTCCTAATAATAATTTATATTTATTTCTGTTTTTAGGGGAACGTGATACAGAAATCAGTAAGTGTTGTGCCCTTTTCTCCAACAAGGAAAACTTTGTACAAATTTGTCTGCTCATGTTTTATTTTTTAAATGAGAAAAACATGAATGCCGTGATGCTGCACCACTACCATCAATTAGAGCTGTGCCTTTGATTTCAACGCGTATAGGATCCAACACTAAATGCACAAGTCACATCCCTAACAGAATAATGTTGATGATTTTAGGGCCCAATATTACATTCCGTGAACACCGAACGCTCCCAGCAAAGTGAATGGGAACATGTAATATGCAAGGAAGCAGGATTGGGCTCTAAGGGCAGCTTTTTAAAGGTATTTGGACGCCTAATGCCAATTGAAATCAATGGGAGTTAGCAACCTAAATACCTTTTAAAAATCTGGCCCTAATTCCTTAGGGAATTCAAAACTTTCAGAACTAAGTCCATGCAGACCATCAGTTATTTTTTTGATGCTTTTCTCTAGTGTAGACACAAAATGACCCCAAACGTCTACACCCCAATTTTACAGGCCCCCAACCCATGTCTTGTGAGCCTAGTTAGCTGACATGGGTCAATTGGGCTTATTCAGTTGCTGTGTAGCCACACCCTTTAGGATATTGCAGGTGCTCTGCACCCTGCCTGTGGGTTGGAAAGAGACTCTTCTCCCCAGACCGCAGTTGTTTCCCTGCCCATAGCCTGGATCAATGGGTTTGAGAATGGGGGCTGTACAAATTCAATGGAATGAAGGGAAGTGTCTCATCTAGTTCTTCAAAATGTGTCCCTGCTTCTGAATCACTTTGCTCTTGCCTGGATTCAGCTTAAACCAGCTGCTCTTCATCCCACAACCCTGGGCCTGGTCTACACTACGGGTTTATACCGAATTTAGCAGCGTTAAACCGAATTAACCCTGCACCCGTGAACACAACGAAGCCCTTTATATCGATATAAAGGGCTCTTAATATCGATATCTGTACTCCTCCCCGACGAGGGGAGTAGCGCTCAAATCGGTATTGCCATTTCGGAATAGGGTTAGTGTGGCCGCAATTTGACAGTATTGGCCTCCGGGAGCTATCTCACAGTGCACCATTGTGACCGCTTTGGACAGCAATCTGGAGTCGAATGCACTGGCCAGGTAGACAGGAAAAGCCCCGTGAACTTTTGAATTTCATTTCCTGTTTGCCCAGCGTGGAGAGCTGATCAGCACAGATGACCATGCAGAGCTCAACAGCACAGGTAACTATGCAATCTGAGAATCGAAAAAGAGCTCCAGCATGGACCGCACGGGAGGTACCGGATCTGATCGCTATATGGGGAGAGGATTCCGTGCTAACACAACTCCATTCCAAAAGACTAAATGAAAAAACATTTGAAAACATTTCCAAGGCCATGATGGAGAGAGGCCACACCAGGGACTCAGTACAGTGCCGTGTGAAAGTTAAGGAGCTCAGACAAGCCTACCAGAAAATCAAAGAAGCAGACGGAAGGTCCGGGGCAGGGCCGCAAACATGCCGCTTCTACGCTGAGCTGCATGCAATTCTAGGGGGGTCCACCACCAGTACCCCACCCCTGTCTGTGGATTCCGAGGTGGGGGTAATCTTAGCCTTGCCTGAGGATTCTGCGGACAAGGAAGATGAAGAGGACGATGAGCTTGCAGAGAGCACACAGCACTCCGTTCTCCCCAACAGCCAGGAGCTTTTTCTCACCCTGACGGAATTACCCTCCCAGCCCTCCCAAGCCACTATCCCAGACAATGAAACCATGGAAGGGACCTCTGGTGAGTGTACCTTTATAAATATAAAACATAGTTTAAAAGCAAGCGTTTTTTAATGATTAATTTGCCCTGAGGACTTGGGATGCATTCGCGGCCAGTACAGTTACTGGAAAAGTCTGTTAACATGTCTGGGGATGGAGCGGAAATCCTCCAGGGATATCTCCATGAAGCTCTCCTGGAGGTACTCCAAAAGCCTTTGCAGAAGGTTTCTGGGCAGGGCAGCCTTATTCCATCCTCCATGGTAGGACACTTGACCAAGCCATGCATGTAGCAAGTAATCTGGTATCATTGCATGACAAAGCCTAGCTGCGTATGGTCCCGGTGTTTGCTGGCATTCAAGCAACATCCATTCTTTATCTCGCTGTGTTATCCTCAGGAGAGTGATATTGTTCATGGTAACCTGGTTGAAATATGGGAATTTAATTAAGGGGACAGAGATGGCCATTCCTACTGGGCTGTTTGCCTGTGGCTTTAAAGAAATCCTTCCCTGCAGTTAGCCAAGCAGGGGGAAGACGTGGGGTAATTGGCGCTGAGCTTTTTCGCGTTTGGCTAGCTGGGATCTTCCATGATACCAGCCACGCGGTGGGGGAAGGGGTAAAGCGATCATCCCAGAGAATTGGATGGGAGCAGTCCTGGTGCTGCACGTTAACAGGAAAGAAGCAGCACTCAATGGGCTTTGCTTGCTATTTGGGAAAGGAGGGCGCTGGATGTATGAAGGCTGCAGAAGCCGAAAGACAATGGCTTACCATGGCCGCATGCAAGCCAAATTCTGATGCCTGGACCTACGTCTGTGATCTCTAACACCAAAGCCGCAGGCACTCAATATTAAGATGCAAAATGCGACCTTGTAGTGAGATCACATGTGCTATGTAAGGTGAATAGCGTTGTTCACTGTGAAAGAATATAACCATTGTTCTGTAAAATGTCTCTTTTAAAATACTTCTCTCCCTTTTTTCCCTCCCTCCTGCAGCTGCAAATTTTTCAAGTCTCAGCCTTTGGGACAGAGGAGGATCTCAGATAAGGCGGCAGAAAAAAAAGATACGAGACGAAATGTTCTCGGAAATCATGGAAGTGACCCACAATGAAAGAGCTCATCTGAATGAATGGAAGGACGTGGTATCAAAGTACAGGAAAGATGCCAGTGACCATGAGGACAGGAGGGACGAACGTGAGGACAGGAGGGATGAACGTGAGGAGAGGTGTCGGCAGGAAGATCAGCGGTGGCGGGATGCAACTCTGGGGCTGCTGCGTGATCAAGCTGACATGCTCAGGCGTCTGGTGGAGCTTCAGGAACAGCAGCAGGATCACATTGCCGCTGCAACCCCTGTATAACTGCTCTCCCCTCTCACCATGTTCCTTAGCCTCCTCACCCACCAGACTACTAAGAACGCGTGGCGGGAGGCTCCGTGCACCCGCCCATTCCACCCCAGTGGACAGCCCAACCAAAAGGCTGTCATTATTTTGAAAAATTTTTAGTGGCCTTTTCCTTTCCTCCTATCCTCCTCCCAAACCCCACCCAGTCTATCTTGTCAGTTGTCTCCCTCTTTTTATGATGAATTAATAAAGAATACATGATTTTTAAATGAGTGACTTTATTTCCTTAGGAAGCAAGCGGTAATCAAAAGGGGAGGGTGGGTGGCTTACAGGGAATGAGTCAATCAAGAGGGTGGGGGTTCAACATGGAGAAACAAACACAACAGTCACACCGTACCCTGGCCCGTGATGAAACTGGTTTTCAAAGTTTCTCTGATGCGCACCGCTTCCTGGTGTGCTCTTCTAATCGCCGTGGTGTCTGGCTGTGCGTAATCAGCGGCCAGGTGATTTGCCTCAGCCTCCCACCCCGCTATAAAGGTCTCCCCCTTACTCTCACAGAGATTGTGGAGCACACAGCAAGCAGCAGTAACAAAGGGGACATTGGTTTGGCTGAGGTCTGAGCGAGTCAGTAATGTGCGCCAGCGCGCCTTTAAACCGCCAAATGCACATTCCACAACCATTCTGCACTTGCTCAGCCTGTAATTGAACAACTCCTGACTACTGTCCAGGCTGCCTGTGTATGGCTTCATGAGCCATGGCATCAAGGGGTAGGTTGGGTCCCCCAGGATAACGACAGGCATTTCAACATCCCCTGCTGTTATTTTCTGGTCTGGGAAGTAATTCCCTTGCTGCAGCCGTTGAAACAGAGCAGTGTTCCTGAAGACACGAGCGTCGTGAACCCTTCCCGGCCATCCCACATGGATGTTGGTGAAACGTCCCTTGTGATCCACCAGTGCTTGCAGCACCATGGAAAAGTACCCCTTGCGGTTTACGTACTGGGTGCCCTGGTGCTCCGGTGCCAAGATAGGGATATGGGTTCCATCTATCGCCCCCCCACAGTTAGGGAATCCCATTGCAGCAAAGCCATCCACTATGGCCTGCACATTTCCCAGAGTCACAACCTTTCGTAGCAGCAGCTTAATGATTGCTTTGGCTACTTGCATCACAGTAGCCCCCACAGTAGATTTGCCCACTCCAAATTGATTCCCAACTGACCGGTAGCTATCTGGCGTTGCAAGCTTCCAGAGGGCTATCGCCACTCACTTCTCAACTGTGAGGGCTGCTCTCATCTTGGTATTCTGGCGTTTCAGGGCAGGGGAAAGCAAGTCACAAAGTTCCATGAAAGTGCCCTCACGCATGCGAAAGTTTCACAGCCACTGGGAATCGTCCCACACCCGCAACACTATGCAGTCCCACCAGTCTGTGCTTGTTTCGCGGGCCCAAAATCAGCGTTCAATGGCTAGAACCTGCCCCATTACCAGCAGGATCTCCAATGCGCCAGGGCCCGCGGTTTGAGAGAATTCTGTGTCCATGTCCTCATCACTCTCGTCGCCGCTCTGCCATAGCCGCCGCCTCCTCGCCTGGTTTTGCAGGTCCCGGTTCAGCATAGACTGCATGAGAATGCACAAGGTGTTTACAACGTTCATGATTGCTGTCTTGAGCTGAGCAGGGTCCATGCTTGCCGTGCTATGGCGTCTGCACAGTTCACCCAGGAAAAAAGGCCCGAAACGGTTGTCTGCTACTTGCTTGGAGGGAGGGGTGAGGCTTGCTTAAAGATTTTAAGTTTCTCCTGTGGAGAGCATGGCCATTTACAGCGGGACTGCCCAGGACTGGAGTGTACCTTTGGCCAGGTTTACTCAGGGGAAGGCCGTGCCTAGTGAGAACCACCTGCGACAATGTTTTTTGCCCCATCAGGTACTGGGATCTCAACCCAGAATTTCAATGGGCGGGGGAGACTGCTGGAACTATGGGATAGCTACCCACAGTGCAACGGTCCGGAAATCGACACTAGCCTCGGTACATGGACGCACACCCCCGAATTAATGTGCTTAGTGTGGCCACGTGCACTCGACTTTATACAATCTGTTTTTTAAAAACGGTTTCTGTAAAATCGGAATAATCCCGTCATGTAGTGTAGGTGTTGCTGCATTTGTAAATCCTTGAAAATAGACACTTAACTCTAGTGTGGACACGTGGTTAGTAAAACATGAATGAAATGTTGGTATTTAGGGGTCAGGTGATCATGTCATGAAAACACTTCTTTAAATCTTCATTAACTGGAAATATTCTTAAATAACTTGTATTTATATCTGTTTGCTTTATTTCGTTTCTTTAGGGAAGCATCTTGGAGAAATCAGTAAGTTCAATTTTTGTCCACATAGAACCTTTTCCATTCAACTGTTTGCTGTTTTATTATTTATGATGATGATTATTAAAGAGAGATCAATTTGAAAATCACATGAAATATCAGTGATAATGTATTGATAAATATTCAATATGTGGGTAAGAGGAAATCAGAAAGAAAATGTTCTTTGCAATGTATCTTTTCTGAGGGTGAAATCCACATGGTGCTGGAGGCACCATGACATGGGGGACCAGGAGGACTCTGTGCCCTCAAATGTCCTCTTGCCTCATCTGATGAGTAAATAATTTGGTCCAACGTGGATCTTGTGTGTAATTATATTTTAGGAGGAGTTGTTCATATTTTCATTTAATGTTAAAAGGAAATTTGGAGGAAATTAAGCCTGATAAATTCCCCCTTTTCCTCCCCGCCCCCAGTAATATGAAAAATTATACACAATGTCCAACTTTCACAAAACTCAGACAACCGTATATCTGAGAGAAAAATGCTCCTAATCATAATTTATATTTATTTCTGCTGGTTTTTTTAGATAAACGAATTATAGAAATTGGTAAGTGTTGTGCTCTTTTCTCCAACAAGGAAAACTTTGTACAAATTTGTCTGATCGTGTTTTATTTTTTAAATGAGAAAAACAGGAATGCCCTGATGCTGCACCACTACCATCAATTAGAGCTGTGCCTTTGATTTCAACGCGTGTAGGATCCAACACTAAATGCAACACATCACTAAAAGAATAATGTTGATGATTTTAGGGTCCAATTGAAATCAATGGGAGTTAGCAACCTAAATACCTTTTAAAAATCTGGCCCTAATTCCTTAGGGAATTCAAAACTTTCAGAACTAAGTCCATGTAGATAATCAGTTATTTTTTGATACTTTACTCTAGTGTAGACACAAAATGAGCCCAAACATCTACACCACAATTTTACAGGCCCCCAGCCAATCTCGTGTGAGCCTAGTTAGCTGACATGGGTCAATTGCGGGTATTCAGTTGCTGTGTAGCCACATCCTATGGGACTTTGCAGGTGCTCCGTGCCCTGCCCATGTTTTTCAGAGAGTGGAGATGGATGGCAAGAGAGAGATCACTTGATTATTACCTGCTAAGTTCACTCCCTCTGGGGCACTTGGCATTGGCCACTGTCGGTAGACAGATAATGGGCTAGATGGACCTTTAGTCTGACCCAGTACGGCCGTTTTTATGTTCTTATGTTGGAAAAAGACTCTTCTCCCCAGATCTCAGTTATTTCCCTACCCATATCCTGGATCAATGGGTTTGTGAGGGACAGGCAAGGTTGCATGATGGGAGGCTGGGGTTGATTCCATCCTAGAAGAGATGCACTTAATTAGTGTTTGTTTGTTTCTGATTCTATGTTACCTAGATGATCTTCAAAGAGAACTTGGTAAGTGTTTCTATTTCTTGAATGCAGCCTTTTCCGTGGTGTTGAAACTATCTCTGGATCTGTTGATCTCTCACCCTTCTGCCAGGTGGAGTCAGCAGCACACAGGCTCGGTTCAAGGTCAAGGGTTCCTCTTAGCAATACAAACCAGAAAACACTTGAGACCCCACCCAATAATCTGGGAAAATGTAACTCCTGGGCCTCTTTAAGGCTTATAGTGGCACCACTGTACCACTGCAGCTGCCCTGCAATCGCGTCTCTTCTGTGGCCACTCTGTGCTAACCTCCAACCAGCATAGTTAAATCACTCCCAATGAGCGGCAGTACCTACGTCACTGGGAGAGTGTCTCCCACCGACACAGCACTGTCCACACCGGTGCTTTTGTTGGTGAAACTTATGTCGGTCAGGGACGTGCTTTTTTTCACACCCTGACTGACAAAAGTTTTACTGACAAAAGTGCTGATTTATGACACAGGATAAGAGACAAAACATCCCACTCACCTGCCCTGAGTGTGGGTGTAACAAAAGAAAACTTGTATTACAAGGCAAAGGGACCCCAGCATTGTTTTGGGAAAACACCACAGCCATGATTCGAAAGCATGTAACCCTTAGCAAACCCCCACCCCACAGGACATTGGGCAGTGTTGTTTGCCTCAGTTTCCCACCTTGTCATGTGAAAATCCAATGAGTGAACGACCTGTAACACCTCACTGCCCTCTCCCGCCACTGCAGCCCACTCACAGCTGGTTGCTCTTAATCAGCGAAGACCCAGATTTCAGAGGTGCCCTCCCACCCCTGAAAAGTGCGTGTGTGGGGAAGAGGGGGAGCATTGAGCAAGGCGTCCGCTGTTGCCTCCAGGTCTACAACTGGCTTGCTGCTGCTATCACTGTCACCACTGGCCATAGGTGCCAATAGCCCCGGAGCACCCACAGAGAAAATTAGCGCATGCTCTGCACCCACCCACAGCCAAGCTCCCCACTCCCCACAGCACATTTCACCTACTGGCGGCCTCGCTGACCAATTCTTCCCTCCCCCCCCAGTGCCTGCTGCAAAACAGCTGTTTCAAGGCACTCAGGATGCTCTGGGAAGGAGGGGGAGGAACAGGGATGCGGCACACCTAGGGGAGCAGGTGAGGAAGAGGCGGGGTGGGGCCTGGGACTTGAGGAAGGGGATGGAATGAGGTGGGTCGGAGGCAGAACAGGGGTGGGGATTTGGGGAAGGGGGCGGAGCAGGGATGGGAAGAGGTGAGAGGGGTTTGGGGGAAGGGGGTGGAATGGGGGCAGGGCCTGGAGTGTAGCAGGGTGTCAAGCACCCACCGGCCAGAGGAGAAGTCGGCACCTATACCACTGGCTGCTCACTGCCTCCCCTCCCTGAAAAACGGGGAGGGACATCGAGCGATGCCTCTGCTTCCTCTGGAACTGGCTCACTGCGGCTGCTGTCTCTGCCTCCACTGGCTGATGCCTCTTGCTGCTGGTTCTGCTGGTTTTTCTGGGGCTGTTACCTCTGCCACCGCTCAGCTCCACTGCTGTTCTCACGGCTGCCGCTGGCCACCCACTGTCACTTCTGCAATGGTGCGTTCTGAGGTTCCACGACCTACCCAGGGATTCCAGCAGGCCGTGGCTGCTGCTGCGTCTCCATTGTTCGCTGCAGCCCTGTCCCCACACTAGGTCTACGACTTGGCCCCTAGACCTGCTCATCAGTAGTTTCAGCTCTTGCCATCACTGAACTGAAACAAGGGCTCTCCATGGAGTCCAATCAGCTCTGGCTTTAAACACGGGAGAGGGGAGGGGAGGGTCAAATGGTACCTAGGGCTCTCAAAGGGGAATTCATAGCGTCAGGCAGGAACACCTGTCCCCATCCCCTCTGATTTTCACTGGGTTTTGGCGTCTCTATCCCCTGCTTAGCCAGTGAGCTTTAATTTAGAGTGTCACTGTGACATTCCCAGGGTACAATCCAAACTAAGGGGTGGCTCTGTCAGCCCCACCCTGCAACCTGGGTGCCCCAGACAATGCTCTGCCTCTGTAGCCTCCTACCTGGACAGCTCACAAACAGCCTCCCCTGGGGCTGGATTCTTTAATTGATTTTCAGATTAAAACCAAGGCCTTAAACTGGCATCAGAAGGGGACTGGGAGCCAGTGAAGGGGCTGGAACATGGGCCTGATGTGTCACTGTGGCCTAAGCCCTGGAGAAGGCCGGCAGCTGCGTTAGGTACCAGCTGGAGCCTTCACAGCTGTGGATTCAGTGATCTACAGTAACCCAGCCTGGCAGAGGCAGGGATCAGGTTCTTGCCAAGGTAGATGCAGAGTTTCCTAGTGAGCTGGGAGTTTAGACACTGATGCTACCTGGTCACTTAGGCCTAGTGACGGGTCACATAGGACCCGAGTCTTTGCACCTCGACTTTGGTGAATGGGGCTGTACGAATTCAATGGAATGAAGGGGAGAGTCTCATCTAGTTCTTCAAAATGTGTCCCTGCTTCTG
Source organism: Cuora mccordi (assembly GCA_003846335.1). Classification (NCBI taxonomy): domain Eukaryota; kingdom Metazoa; phylum Chordata; order Testudines; family Geoemydidae; genus Cuora; species Cuora mccordi. The sequence continues at coordinate 939 of ML127814.1, read as the reverse complement.
AATCACTTTGCTCTTGCCTGGGTTCAGTGTAAGCCAGCTGCTCTTCATCCCAGAGCCCTGGTGTTGCTGCATTTGCTCAGCTGAGTTCTTATCCCTCTCTCTGTGTTTGGTTTCAGACTGGAGAAGAAATGTCGTCTGCCCAGGTAACTACAGCTCCTATTGTATCACTATCCAAAGCTCCCCTGCCCTGAGATTTCGTTTCCCTTTTTCTCATAGTTAATATTCTGCACTAGTTCTTTGGGACAGAGCCGGCTCTGTCCTAAGGTGAAAAGACTCAAAGATTTGTGTGGCCAACAGTGTGATTCTGGGTGCCTCAGGAGTTCTTCTGTGCACACTGGGAGCTCAGAGGATTCTCAACGAGATGCTGTTAGAGTCCCTGATGGGGCTGGAGGCTCTGGGAGGGCAGGTGAACAAAGGGCTGGACCAGGCCAGGTTAATGTCTAGGCTGCTCATTTCAATTTTCAGAAGCCCTAACAGGGCTGCATGTGCCCAGACAGCTGCTGCTGCTGCTACTCTAGCCGTGGCACAGGTACATGGCAGCCAGCAGAGGTTAGCACATTCACCGCACACAGACACCCATTGGTCACACACAGAGATAGAGACCCCATCACACCAGGGCCGGTGCAAGGAAGTTTTGCGCCCTAGGCGAAACTGCCACCTTGCACCGCCCACCCCCCCCCGCCCTGCGGCAGCTTTGCGCCCCCCCCCCCCCGGTGGCACCTCCCCTCCCTTCCCTGAGGCGCCCCTCCCTCCCCCCTTGTGGCAGCTCCCATCCCCCGGGGAGCCCTCTGGCACCTCCCCACCCCACCTCACCTCTGCTCCAGAAGCCCTGCTGTTGCACCTGTCGCTGGGCTCGTGCCACGTGCGCTAAGCAGACCTGCGGAGCTCTGCCCAGCCTCTGGCGCCCCTGCCGGCAATGAGAAGAATGGCATGGGATGG
>ML127813.1:7604-18852 GCA_003846335.1 Cuora mccordi | reverse complement strand
TCCCCCTAATCCCCGCCCCTTTCCCTGAAGCCCTGCCCTGCCCCTTCCTCCAAGGCACCACCCTCCCATAGCCCCTTTTCCCCAGCACCCCACCCTCACTCTGCCCTTCCCCCGACTCCCCACTCCCACATTGCCCCCCCAATCCACCCCTCCCCTGCACCCTTTCCCCAAGGACCCACCCCCACATGGCCCCTTCCCCCGAGTTCCCGCCCTTGAGCTTCCCTTTCTCCCTAAGACCCTGCCCCTGCATCACCCCTTCCCCCTGGGACCCCGCCCTCGCATTGCCCCTAGACCCCACCCCTGCACCACCTGTTCCCTCTAATCCCTGCCCCCGCATCACCCCTTCCCCTGAGACCCCAATGCCACACTGCCCATTTCCCCCTGAGTCCCCGCCCCCACACTGCCCCTTCCCCTTATGACCCCACCCCTGCACCACCCATTCACCCGAGACCCCGCCCTCACATTGCCCCGAGACCCCGCCCTCCCACTGCTCCTTCTCCTGAGCCCCCACCCCTGCACCACCCAGTAACAGGCCAGACCCCGGCGGGGGGGGGGAACATGCTTTCCTCTGCCACAGACTTCCCGAGTGTCCTTGGGCACATCACTCCGCCTCTCTGGGCCTCAGGACGTCATTGTGAGCAGCCCATGAAGACAAGATTTGCTTTTGCCTGCCTTGCTCAGCTTGACTTCCTGCCTCACCCCGTTCCTGCCCTAGTGCCCGGGTTGACCTGGCGGTGGAAGGGGACTGGGGGCCAGTGGCGCAGGGAGGAAGTTGAGCTGGACCCTGAGCTAGACTAGACCCTGGCGGTGAGAGTCTGGCCACCACTTGCCACCCCACCCTGTTGTCCTGGCTTCCCCCACTGGGCGTCATTTCGGGAGGGAAGTGGGGCTTCTGCCTCCCCTCCCCGATTTTCACACCGCAGAGGAGTGCGAACAGGAAAACGAACGGCTGCTCCACACCCCCACCGGAGGAACCCGGCGCCCTTAGCTGTGGGGAGTAAGAAGTGGCTGTTGGCTGACAGGGCCTGTCCACGAGGAGCTGGAACAGCAGCTGCTGCCTCCCCCTTGGCGCCAGGCTGTGGGAAATGCTCATTGCCTGGCTGCATGGGCGGATGCTGCTCCGTGCTCTGGAGGTGATGCAGCCAAGGATGCCTCACCCAACACTGAGATGCAGCCACCTCTGGGGTGGGTTGCACAAGTCAGCAAATGAATTTGGAACAGGAAACGCACTGACAGGACCGAAGGAGCTGCAGGAGGTGGAGAAAACCAGAAGCCCTGGATCCCAGCCCTGCCTCTCCCCCACTCTACCCCCTAACCTCCACTCTCCTCCCAGAGTTGGGGAGAGAACCCAGGAGTCCTGGTCCCCAGCCTTGCCCACCCCCATATTTCTATATGGCTCCATCCAACAGCTGCCCCCTCAATTGCAGGGCAGTGCCATGGGGCACACCAGGGGCTGCCTGTTTGCACAGGATGGGCGACGCCAGTGCCCCAGGTTGGGGAGAGACGATGCTAAGGGAGAAGCAGGCAGCAGAGACCCCCACGACAGAGAAAGAAGTGCTGGGGGCGCCGTGCTGCAAGGAGTGAGGGTGGTTGGCAGGGAATGGGAGGATCTCCCCTCACAGCGGGTGCATCTGTCTCCCCCCCAAATCCTCCCCAGCCCTACCCCGGCCCAGGCTAATCCCGGCCCAGCTACCAGGGTTACATTTGGCCTGGATTCCCCAGCTGCTGGGGGAGGGGCGTGGGGCTGGGGAGCATGAGCCTCTACTCCCCCTTCCCCCGACACAGCTGCATGGGAACTGACCAAAGGAGCCTGCAGCACTGCTGCCTAGAGGAAACTGAGGCACCAGCCAGTGACAGACACATCATGGCTCTCCTCATCCGCATCCTCTTTTCCATATACAACCCGGGGTGCGGGGGAGTAAACTCAGGGCAGTTGCATAGTTAACCTGTGGAACTCCTTGCCAGAGGATGTTGTGAAGGCCAAGAGTATAACAGGGTTCAAAAAAGAACTAGATAAATGAACAGAGGACAGGTCCATCAGTGGCTATTAGCCAGGGTGGGCAGGGATGGTGCCTGTAGCCTCTGTTTGCCAGAAGCTGGGAATGGGCGGCAGGGGATGGATCACTGGATGATTCCCTGCTCTGTTCATTCCCCCTGGGGCCCCTGGCACTGGCCGCTGGCAGCAGACAGGAGGATACTGGGCGAGATGGACTTTGTGTCTGACCCAGTCTGGCCGTTCTTATGTCTCCTTTGGCGCAGCAGTGACACCCAGTGGCCAATCAGGGTAACACACAGAGCATGTTTCCCTTGGAGCAGCAGTGACACCTCGTGGTCATTCAGGGTAATGCACAGAAGGTGTTTCCCTTGGTACAGCAGTGACACCCAGTGGCCAGGTGGCGTAATGCACAGCGTGTGTCTGCCTTCTAGGAGCAGTGACACCCACGGACCAGTCACGGTAATGCACAGAGTGTGTTTCCCACCAATCTGGGTAACGCACAGAGCATGTTTCCCATGGAGCAGCAGTGACACCCAGTGACCAGCAGGGGTGGCATCAGACTCTTCTCGTTTGCTGGGGGACTGAGGGGGGCTAGACAAAAAAAATTGGGGGGCTGCGCCCCCCATCACCTGGCTGCACCCTTCATGGGGGCCATGCCTCCCATGCCTCTGCTCCTTCCCAGTTAAAGGCCAGGCTCATCTCCTCTCCCCCCGGCCAGGATTTAGAGCAATACAACCTTTATTAAAATAAAATAGTAAACAGGGTTTACTTTAAATAATCTAAATCTGTCTAGGGTCCACACACGTAGCAGAAAATGGTTTTGATCCTTTGATTTCTAGGTTATAGGCCCAGCACGCTTCTGCTGCACCACTCTGCTGGCTTTTCACTTCCTTGTCACCCAGCTGCCACTATCAGGATTAGTGCCTTATGAGCTCACACGCTGGCAGGCAGCTGCGCAGGCTGCTAGGCAGCTGCCCTGGTCACAGGATTTTACAGCTTATAGAGGGTAAAAGGGATCTATTTGGGGTTTGGACCCCACTGGGAGCTGGGCAGCCGGTTTAAGATCAGGTGGCGTAAGGAATACATAATCTGCAATAGCCCCGATTGGGGGTAAAGGTCTTCGGTGTGTGGAAGGGTACAGGGTTAAATTTGGTTTAACACTGCTAAAATTGGTATAAACGCGTAGTGTAGAGCAGCCTAACGGGGATCTCTGTGGAACAGACGTCATTGCTTTAAGAGCGGATTGCTTACTGTGTACATCTCTTCTGAAGCACATCAGCACCTTCAGCTCTTGCAATGCCTCCTGCTTGTGTGTAACTGTTCCAATGCGTCATTCCTACGTAGCCAGTTCCTGTTTGTTAGTCCCACCTCTGTGAGTACGAGCTATGGAAGAAATATCTGATTGGCTGAAGGGGTGTTCCTCTGTTAGTTAGAAGAAGTGATTGGTGAAATTCGGGAAGACGTTTATTTGTAACAGAAGCTAAAGAGGGCATTTAAAAAAGTTTCTTCATATGTTAGGTGCCACAATGAGACATGCATACAGTGTGCTGTTTGTCAGTCTCGCTGTCTCTGTGATCATAGTGAGATTAAATTACACACTGTAACCACTAAATATAGCCGCTTTAGATGTTAGACTATAGCCGTGGGAGGTTGTTTTAACCCAAAGTGATTGGTCTCCCTAAGTAGGAGGATGAGTTAAAGTGCTTTTTCCTGAATGTAAAGCGAGTAAGCAGTAGTGCTTTGATGCAGTTGTTGTCTGTTATTGATTTTTCTTTTTTCCCTCGGGGGGGGGCGGGGGATAGAAGGGAAAGAACACAGACTGAGTGGTTAGTCTGTATAAACTACATTAAAAACATTTTTTGAAGCTGGTGTTTAACTTTTGTTTCTGATGTGTATATTTAGAGAAGGGATGTAGTGATTGTAACTAATATTATTACTTCTGTATTGTGGGAGGATGTGGGTGCTTTTTAGTGAGTTTTCTAATAGCATGAGAGAAGAAAATGCAGTGTAAAATACAACAGTTTTTTATGTAAATAGTTGCTTAATTGAACCTCTAATTGCTTGAACTTCTAAGTCCACCTTTTTATGCAGTGTCCCTCTCTTTTGTCCTCCCTCGTTCTAGTTTAAAGTTATAGGCTCATGGATATTAATTCTGCAAGTTCTCTCCACTTTCCACATTTTCTTCTTTTCTCCACCCTCTCCCCCGTTTCGAGTAGCCCCTATTTCTACCCCTAATGCTCTGCCAGTTCGTTGGTATGCAACTTTCTTGGAGCCTCTCTGAGCCCTTCTATTGGTGCTGGGAACTAGCAAACCAACCCCCCCCACACACACACTAAGTTTTAGTAAAGGGCCAAGAGCCATTCCCATTTTTGTCTATGTGCCCCTAGCTGACCTCACCAAGGTTAGCCAAGAGCACCCAGGATAGCGGCAGATAGTACAGTATAACTTGTAACTGTCATTGTCAATTTGCAAAGTAGCAGACAGTACAGTATAGCTGGCAATCATCTTTGCTAACTTGCAAAAGGTAAGAAGATGCTGCTGTGTAGTGCTGCAGTACTGCGTCTGTCAGCACCATCCAGTAGACATACAGTGACGGTGAAAAAAAAAAAAAAAACGCTGAACGGGCTCCATTATTGCCATGCTAAGGTGTCTGCCCGGGCAATCCAGGGAAAAGGGCGCGAAATGATTGTCTGCCGTTGCTTTCACGGAGGGAGGATTGACTGACGACATTTACTCGGAATCACCCATGACACTGTTTTTGCCCCATCATGCACTGGGATCTCAACCCAGAATTCCAATGGGCGGGGGAGACTGCAGGAACTATGGGATAGCTACCCACAGTGCAATGCTCCGGAAATCGATACTAGCCTCGGTACATGGACGCACACTGCCGAATTAATATGCTTAGTGTGGCCGCGTTCACTTGACTTTATATAATCTGTTTCCAAAAACCGGTTTCTGTAAAATCGGAATAATCCCATAGTGTAGACATACCCCGAGACAGCTTTAGAACCCTCTACCCACTATACGGCCCAGAGACAGCAACTCTCAGATCCTGTGTGGATTGTCTGATGGGCTTGGGGCCAAGAGCAAACTGCGTACCCCCTGCCAGAGCAGGAGAAGTAAAAATAGGGGCTTCCCGAAAAATGGAAAGGAAAGAAGAGAGAAGCGGAGAAGAAAGTGGAAAAGGAAGAGAACTTGCTGACACAGGACCCTATCTAAATTCTGAAATAGATTACAAGAAAAAAAGAAAGAGAGAGCAGCACACAATTTAAAAAAAAAATCTTTCAGTAAGTACTGAACTAGAAACCTTTAAAATACCATTTTCACACTACCTTTACTTTTCTTCCAAATTCTACCAAAATAAATTAAGACTTGCCACTAAACAGAACTGCACAAAAGCTTTGTTTTAAACAAATTCAGATAACAGAAAAAAAACCCAAAACATTTATTTTTAAACTTGCTTTATAAAGACTAACCACTCAGTCTGCGTTTTCTTCCTCTCAGCTTCCCAAAAGAAAAGCAAGAACACTCATCAATAGCAGACAACAGATGCATTAAAGCACCACTATCCACTCACTTCACATTCAGAAGAAAACACTTTAACTCCTCATCATGGTTAGCAAAGTCAGACACTTTCAACCACACTTCTCTAGTTACAAACTATTGAAACAATCCTTGAAAGTATAGTCTTAACAAAGCTGTGCTCGGCTACACACCCAGGCTAATGTGCACAAGCTTTCTTCCCACGGTGAATGTTTTCATACAACAGGTTTCACCCCCAGCGAATTAAAGACCAAAAATCTAAAACCAGGTTCCCATTTCATTAAGCACAATTGAGACAGCTTTAGCACACTGTCCATTAGAAGATGTTTATGTCGCTATTTACAGAAACACACCTCCTGATTAGCATGTGGAGCTCCTAGCAACTAATCAAAGCCTCTTGCTTTGCCATACCTCTCACAGGCTCCTCCGTACCACATGACAGCCTGTCAGGCACAGACAATCGGACAGGTCAGCCCTTTCTAGCATGCTCCGCAGCTGTTTCTCTCTGGCTTGCTCTCAAATTCATCTGCACTAGAAGTTTTTGCAGGGTTCTATGTTACCGGTGGTACCTGCACTAAATCAGTGGCTCTCAACCTTTAGAGACACCTGTACCCCTTTCAGGAGACTGATTTCTCTTGCATACCCCCAAGTTTTACCTCACTTAAAAACTACTGGCTTACAAAATCAGATGCAATATTTATAAAAATAAATCACTTGAATATAAGTATTGTACTTACCTTTCAGTGTATAGTATAGAGAACAATATAAACAAATCAATGTATGAATTTTAATTTGTTACGAATTTGCTAGTGCTTTCTATGTAGCCTGTTGTAAAACTAGGCAAATATCTAGATGAGTTGATGTACCCCCTGGAAGACCATTGGATACCCCTGTTTGAGAACCACAGCACTAAATCACCCTTACTTTTAGAACTGGTGCCACTTGAACCAAGGCATTCGGAACCATTTCAGTGCTAGTAGACAGTGGCAACACAGCTGCACTAGGTCTGTTGTTCCTCCCTGCACAATTCCCACTTGGAAAGAAGATATCTTCTGGTCTGACCCTATTTACCATTGTGAGCTGCATAGACAACTTTCTCTGTGTTATTTGAGCAGAATCCACACACTATATACTACCTGTATGGCCCTGAGGATGCCACATCGGCCGCAGCTGCTGATTGGGCCACAGGTTGAGAATCACTAGTCTATAATTTTGCAAAGTCCATTGCCACAGGCTTTTTTCCCCATGTCTGCTGTGAGACAAGAGCACATGAAATTCATAGCAATATAAATATGAGTGAAACCACCCAAATATATTTACATAAAAACTAGACAGTCTCATTTTAAAACAAAGAAAAACACAGGCCACACAGGGAGTGGCGCAAGAGTCTCAAATGATTTATACCCTCTCCTACCCGCCATTCAGCATAAGAATTAACCTAAATGGATCATGACTATTTACATAAAGCATCTTTCTCCTACAAAGCAGAATAAGACAAAAGGTTGAGGCTGTTCCCCTTCACATTTGATGGGAGGAGTAGAAGGATTTAGATGCTCAATCCACTTCAGATTATGAAAGAAACCAAGCAGACTAATGATTTACTCAAAACCCACCCCAGCAAAAAGAAAACCAAACTATCTGCACCTAAGCGTTATACAAGTTTCTAAATAAAGCTATTATATCTAACCTTCCTCATAACTAGATTTCTGGTACACTAAAAAAACTCCTTCTTTTATTCAGTGTACAAAGCCTAATCACTCAGTCTGTGCTCTCCCCTCTCGCTTTTACAACTAGCAGTCTATACGGTAACTCCTCACTTAACCTTGTAGTTATGTTCCTGAAAAATGCAACTTTAAGCGAAACAATGTTAAGCTAATCCAATTTCCCCTTAAGAATTAATGTAAATGAGGGGGTTAGGTTCCAGGGAAATTTTTTTCACCAGACAAAAGACTGTGTGTGTGTATATATACACACACACACAGTATAAGTTTTAAACAAACAATGTAATACTGATACACAGTGATGATGATTAGCTCAGCTTGCTGAGACCCCAGCTGCTGCAAGCTCTCTCCCTCCTGAGCCCTGCTCTATGGAAGATGGGGTAAGCGGGGTGCAGGAGCAGGAGGTAGGGGGACACCCTGACATTAGCCCCTCCCCCAGCAAGCAGGAGTCTTGGGGAGCAGCTCCAAGGCAGAGGGCAGGAGCAGCACATGGCAGTGGGGGGAGGGACACAGCTGAACTGCAGGTAGCTGCTGCACAGGGAACTTAGGGGAGTGGGGAGCTGATACGGGGCTGCCGGTCCATCTTGGTTCCAAGCCCCCACCAGCTAGCTGCAACGGGCTGCTCTTTCTGCAAGCAGAAGACAAAGCAGGCAGCTGCCAAACAACATTAGAAGGGAGCATTACACAACTTTAAATAAGCATTTTCCCTAATTGATCAGCAACGTAACGAAACGTTAACCAGGATGACTTTAAGTGAGGAGTTACTGTAGGAGGGTTTAGGTCAGCTCAGGGGTGTGGATTTTTCATTTACCTCAGACAGAAAAAAAAAGTAACAGAAAAGAGAAGAAATAAGATGGGAAGGAAAATACCCAGTGGGGCATGGGAGATGGTGACATATGCAAATCCCTCATGTAAACCCCTCCCCCCATGCCCTTCATTGTCTCCTCCACCCATTCCAGGGTTCCCCAGTCTTTCTCCATGGCAGGGGTTCTGTGTGTTTGATTCCACCCATAGCAAGGTCCCGCATTCTCCCCAATGGCAGGGGCTCTGTGTGAGCCGCTTTTCTCCCCATGCCACCCTCTACTCACTATACGGCCAGGAGACAGCAACTCTCGGATCCTGTGTGGATTGTCTGATGTGCTTGGGGCCAAGAGAAAACTGCCTACCCCCTGCCAGAGCAGTACGAGTAAAAATAGGGGTTCCCGAAAAATGGGAAGGGAAGAAAAGAGAAGCAGAGAAGAAAGTGGAAAAGGAAGAGAACGTGCAGACACAGGACCCCACCTAAATTCTGACACAGATTACAAGAGAAAAAGATATAGCAGCATAAAGGAATATTAAATTTTTTTTAGTAAGTACTGAACTAGAAACCTTTAAAACACCATTTTCACACTGGATTTACTTGTCTTCCAAATCCTATCTAAAACAAATTAAGTTTTGCCATTAAACAGACTATCAACAAAAATTATAAACAGATTCACGTAACAGAAAAACCCAAAAACATATTTTTAAATTTGCTTTGTAAGGTCTAACCACTCAGTCCGTGTTCTCTCCCTCATAGAAAAAGGCCCTCCAGGCACTTCTTTGGAAAAGGCAGACACTGATGCATCCGACGAAGTGGGGATTCACCCACGAAAGCTCATGCTCCAATACGTCTGTTAGTCTATAAGGTGCCACACGACTCTTTGCTGCTTTTGCAGACACTGTGTTTCTCAGGTCAGCTACTGAGGGGGCCGAGACTCTCTGGGCACAAGAAGTCGAGTTCCCAGTGAGACGTGAGACTCAATTCTCTGGAGCCAGGTGCAGGGCTTTGGCAGGGAGGCTCAGGCATGGGGGATTGGGGTGCAGCGGACGGACCGGCTGTCTAGGTGTGGAGATTTAGTCTCACTGAGGATGAGAAAGAATCCTGCTGACAGGCAGTGGTCAGGGCCGGTGCAACAACTAGACGAACTAGTCGGCCGCCCAGGGTGCCAAGTGGTTGGGGGCACCAAAAATCGCACTCAGGGGAGGCAGTGGAGTGGAGGTGAGCAGGGGCAGGGGGCTGGGAGGTGCGGGCGGAGGGCTGCCTCCAGCACCCATGGGGGGGGGGTGCGTGCAGGGGAACCGCTCCCTGTCCCAGCTCACCTCTGCTCCGTCTTCTCCCCTGAGCACGCCGCCCCCACTCTAATTCTCCTCCCCTCCCAGGCTTGCGGCACTAAACAGCTGATTGGCACCGCAAGCCTGGTAGGCGGGAGAAGTGGAGCAGCGCCGGCGTGCTCAGGGGAGAAGGCGGAGCGGAGGTGAGCTGGGGTGGGGAGCTGCTGCAGGGGGGGGCTGCCCGGCTCTTCCTCATGGCCCCTGCCCTTGCTCTGCCCCAGCCCCCCGCCCCTGGACTCACTGCATGGAAAGTGGAGTTACCCAGCCCCAGCCTGGTCCACTCCCCTGGCTCCCAGCCACGCTGCCGGCGAGTGCTGTGGGGCAGTTCCCCTCCTCCCCCCAAGCTTGAGAGCCAGGGGAGCAGAGCAGGCTGGGGCCCCAGGCCTCCGTGGGGGGAAGCAGAGGGGGGCTGGTCACAGGCCTCCGTGGGGGACGGGGGGCTGGCTACTTCCTGCGGGAAGTGGAGTGACCCGGCCCCAGCCTGCTCTGCTCCCCTGGCTCCCAGGCTTGTGTTGGTGTTGGCTGGATTTGTGCGGGTGTTTGTGTATATTAGCAATTGTGTGTGTGTGGCTGGATTCATGCATGTGTTTGTGTATGTTTGCAATTGTGTGTGTGCGCTCTGCTGCCCTCTGCCAGCACGACAACCGTTCGTCCGTATGTCACAGCCCCCATACCGTCAACCCCAATGTTGATTTCCCCATCTTACAAGGGCTGGCTGGCCTGACTCTTCTCCCCTCTGCGGAGTGTGGTCGGGGCTGCAGCTCACCCCCTGTGGGGCAGGAGTGCCACGGTGCAGGGTGCTGGGCTCCAATGCACCTGGAGAGCAGCTCAGGTGAGGCAGAGCAGGGTGTGTGGTGTCCGTTCTGCGTTGCCTGGTGCTGGGCCATTGCACAATCCCAGCCACGCCGCACAGCGCACCCCGAGAGGGAGCGGGGGGCCAAGCAGATGATCCAGCAGGAGGGGATCATTCTCATCGGTAGCTGTCCAGTGGCAGTGAGTTCCACAGGCTTTGGCACACGCTGTGTGGGGCAGGAGGTCCTTGTGCTGGGAGCAGTGGGAGTGAACTGTGTGCGGTTGTGTCTCTGAGCACGATTGTGAATATTATGGTGTGTGGGGGGTGATTGTGAGTGTGGCTGGGGGTGTGATTGTTTCTCTCTTTGGGGGTTGGGCTAGCATGTCCCTCTGGGTGTGTTGTGTGTGAGTGTTCTTGGGATTGTGTGAGTCACTTTGTGTGTGTGTGTGTGAGTGTGAGAGTCAGTCAGTCACTCACTTGCTGCAGGATACAAAATCCTGCAAAGCCATTTCCTACTGGTTAGCCCAGCAACACACTGACACAAACAGTGTCTCACACACACACACACACACAGAGCGGGGCTCAGCCCCGCCAGCAGGGGGCAGCAGGGACACACACGTCTCTCCTGGGCCAGCTTGGACGATTTCCCATCACGACCCGGCACAGGGCTGGTGCCCCCACACGGGGGTGGGCAGCAACCGGGCGAGGGGGGCAGATGTGCTGGATCTGTAAAAGCAGCAAAGAGGCAGGGCAGGGGGGGCGGGGCAGGGCTTTGGGGGAATGAGGGGGCGGGGCGGGGCTTTGGGGGAGGGCACAGCGGGGCTGGGGGGGGGGCTGGGGGAAGGAGCAGGGGGGCGGGGCTGGGGGAAGGAGCAGGGGGGCGGGGCTCATTCAGGCCGGGGGAGGGTCTGTCCGGGGGTGTCGCTGTCCCCGCAGCGGGTGTTTGGAGCCGGGCTCACCCGGGGGGAGGGGGCGGGGCCGGGGGCAGCGGGAGTCGGGGGGTGACACGCGGCCGGTGCCGGGGCCCGTCGGACCCACCCAGACCCGCCCACACCCAGC
>ML127810.1:0-27666 GCA_003846335.1 Cuora mccordi | reverse complement strand
CCAGGGGTGTTGTTGCCTGCTGGGGCCCATGCGACGGTGTAGGTGTATGCTGACCATAGCTGGTCTGTGGGAGCTGGGGCCACTCACCGTGCCCCTTTCCTTGTTAGTATAGTGGTGAGTATCCCCGCTTGTCACGCGGGAGGCCGGGGTTCGATTCCCCGACGGGGAGATTGACCCCTTTTGAAGGGGGGACAAAGAAATCCCTGGCCTGCCCACCACATGCCTTGCATTCTCCTTCGACGGCCACTTCCCTTCGCACCCCGCACTGATGACTTTCACCTCCAGAGAGGCAAGGACACGCTCGCCCTAGCCAAAGCCTCCGCCGGGGCCTGCACGTGGGGGCACGTTTCAGAGCGGCAAAGGGAAATAGGCTGGCCAGGGCCATGAGGACAATGGCCCAGACAAACGGGGAGGGACTTGGTCCAGGGGTGGAGGAAGACAGAAAAAGGGACAGGCATGGGATTGGCTTCCTGTCTTTTTTCCTTTGCTCAGCATTTGACCTGTGACTGTAATGGGGAGACTTGAGAAAGACCTGTGGCCGCCGGCGAGGTAGGTGGCCGCCCCGAGAGCTCAGAGCTGAGCATTTTCTGCTGCGTTGCTGCCTGCACCCCCAGCGCCTGGCCGTGATCGTATAGTGGTTAGTACTCTGCGCCGTGGCCACAGCAACCTCGGTTTGAATCCGGGTCACGGCGTTGCTTTTTGGTGGGGAGGGGTTATCCTGCAACACGCCTCGTGGCTCAGTCTGATGGCGTCCGTTTGTAAAGAGAGCCATCAGCCGGTCCATTCAGCACTGCTATTATAAGTCCTGTGCACTAACCCATTGCACCTCTGGTGCCCACCTGAGGGTCTTGTCTCCTTGATTCATGGATGGATTAGGGGTTGAGGGGGTTGCATTAGCTAAAACAAATCCATATTAATGGCTGCAGAATTGCAGCAGCAGAGGTGGGGAGTCTCCTTCCATGTGATAGAGCTGGTTCCCCCTTCCGTTGCTGAGGGAAAGGTTGGTGCTTTGAGCCCACCCGGTGCTGGAACATCCCATGGGTGAGATTAACAAGACTCTTGAGAAGAGAAGAGAAGAGAAGAGAAGAGAAGGGAGGGGAAGTCTTTTCTATCCCTGCCTAGGTCCATTGGTCTCCTGTGGCCCTTTCGGCTCTCTGCTTCCCTGTTGAGGCTGTGTCCCATGGCGTGTGTGGGGAGAGGGGGCGGGTTGGATGGGGCTCAAGGGGAGAAGGTTGTGTGTGACAGTGTGTGGGCGAGGGGGAGAGTGTGTTCCTTAGGATAGAAATGATGGAAAACACAGGGGCAGTGACAGTGAAGCCCCGTGTCTGTGTTATAACCCTGTGTGGTGCTGCCATTCACCACATGCCTCAGCTACTGAGTGCCCCTCTTAGAGATGCGGATGACCGGAACTGATTTCAGCTGCTGGACAGCTCTGCTAGGTCTTTATTCATTTGTACAGGAAAATGCTGAGTATTTAAATTCATTTCAAGCCCCCTGCCCCCATTCAGCGAACTCCTGAACATACTGGAGATGGGTCTGGAAATCGATTTTCATTCGAAAAGTTTTTAAAGGGAATCACTTGGAAGGGAACTAGGAACCCATTATCCTGCAAGGAAACATTCACCCACTGAGCTATACTTGCAACAAAGAGTGTCATGCATAGCCCAGAGCAGGAACAGCTTTGAACCTGGGGGTGAATAAACTTTATCTCGATACAAACAGCACAGCTTACAAACTCCCCACCCCCGCTCTGTGTCACCAGAGCACAACAACAACTCTCCTTGGGGCACACACAGCTCCCCAGCTCCCTGCCCGTCAGTCTCTCCAGCGTTGCTCCAATCCCTTAAAGCAGGGTCTCAACCACAATTTACCTTAGGGCCAGGGCCAGTCCTCCAGTCCTCCTAGTGGGCCAATAATGTCACTCATACCGCCCAGACCCTGCCCCCCAAAACTCCACCCTCAACTTGCCTACGGCTCTGGGAGGGAGTTTGGGTGTGGGGAGGTCTAGGGTGCAGGCCCTGGGCTGGGGATTGGGGTGCAGGGTCTGGGAGGGAGTTCGGGTGCAGAAGGGGTGAGAGGCTGGTCTCTGGGAGGGAGTTTGGGTTGGGGAGGGGTTCTGGGGTGCAGGCTCTGGGATGGAGTTTGGGTGCTGGGTGCAGTCTCTGGGCTGGGGCAGGGGGTGTGTGGAGGGGGGTGCAGGCCCTGGGTGGGAGTTTGGGGGCCGGGGAGGTGTGGGAAGGGGGGGGGGAAGGCTCTGGAAAGGAGTTTGGGAGTGGGAAGGGGTATGTGGGGAGGGGGTGAGGGTGCAGGCTCTGGGAGGGGGTCAGGGGTGCAGCGCTTACCTGGGGCTCTAAGGCAGGGTGAGCTGAGGGGCCTCCGTGTGCTGCTGCCCCCAGACACCAGCCCACTCTGCTCCAGGTGCCCAGAGGAGGAGAGGTGTGCTGGGCTCCAGCCTGGGACTCTTCCGCCCTCCTGCCTAGCCCTGACTATGAAGCCGGGCCCTGGCCCTCCTTCCTTTAAATGCCATGTGGGCAAGAGGAAGAGTGTGGCAGCTGCAGGGACCAAAGTTACAGACATCAGGTGAAGCAGCGAGAAACAACCATATGGTCAATCCACAGGACTCTCTAGCCGGACTGTTAAGTTCTAGGACCCCAACCTATAGCCGCCAGCTCATTGAACCAGCCAGACCAAAGACCTATCTCCAGTGGGCATCAGTCACCCGGCATGAGGGGAAAAACTCACTCTAGTTTACCCTGAGAAAGGGTAGCTAAGCACATTGAGCTCCAGGGTTTTGCAGCAAATTAATATATCTCCAGGAGGTCCCACTGAGATTTGAACTCAGATTTCAGGATTCAGAGTCCTGAGTGCTGCTTATTACACCATGAGACCAGCTGCTGTTTCATTTTCTAGACCCCTGTGACTCTCAGCTGGCTGGTTTGCACTCTGCACTTATTGCTTCCCACCAGTGGCTTCCTCTCACAGGACTCTCTCTCCTCCTTCAGAAACTGTGGCCCTGCACTACCGGATCCGTGGGTCCTGCCCTGAGTCCCTGCACCCCCTGCTTTGTCTCTGTTCCCTGCAGGCTGCAAAAATGTCAGGGGAGGCTGCCCCTCCCTTCACTCAGTGCTCCTGCTCATATCACCCAGCTGCATCCTCATCTTCTGGAACTTGGGCAGCTGTCGCTTGATCCGGTCATACAGTCACAGGCTGACTGGCTCCCCAGCCTGGATGCTCTTGTGGAAATCCCACAGGCGATGCTGCAGGACTTGGCACTGGTGGTTTCTTTAATGTTGTGGTGTTTCCCCAGCCGCCGGAACAAAGCTGCCAACTCCTCCCCCACCGACTCCCACCAATCCCCCTGTTTGCCATAGAACCCTCTGATGCTTTCCTGTTCTGCCAACACCGCCAGGCCTCTAAGCTGACCTCTCTACAGACCTGCGCCAGGTAGTGCTCATCATAGAAGAGTTTCCTCTGACGGTCGGGAAAACAGGACCAGCAGTCCTCAGGCCGGTGCAACAATTGAAATCCCCCCTGACACCAAACACCGTGTGGTCCAGAGGAAGGGAGCCAGTTCCTTCCATAGAACTTTCCTTTCACGCCTTAACTGGGGACCATACACACTAATATAGCTGTAACCAGTGCTGCAGAGTACAAAGCCCACCAGTAATGCCCTCCCTGGTCGGAGCTCCAGCCCCTTCTGTACTCGCACCATGAATGTAAAGAACAAGACTCCAACCCCAATATTCTTCACTGGTCTGGAGGATCAGAGAGATGGGCCCTTCCACCAATCACCCTCTGCCCATCAAGCTACCCTACACTTGTTAATGTGCATTTCCTGAACACCCACCATGTCCAAGACAATGAACATCAAGCATCTCCTCCTGGGCCCCCAAATCCCTTCCATCTTCCCCATGGCCACTTTCACAGATGCCCCTTCCAGGGTACTGCCCTTGCTCAGCTGCACAGAGGAGTTTTCATCCCCTATCACTGCCCGGCACCCCCTCTGGCACCATTCCTGAGGGTCACCCTGCATCACTCTCTTCCTGCCATATTGGGTGCACCAATAACTCATGTAGGAGAGACAGCTCCCATCCTTCATTGTTAAAGGTCAGGCCAGCCAACTAGGGGCAGATGGCCACAGTATCTTTTCCTACTGCAGAGCCCAAGCTCAGGGACTCACCTTGAGTGCAGGAACCGCTGTGCTCCCAGAAAACAAGCCACCACTGCACAAAGAGAGATGAAAGGGCCTGCCAAAGCCTGGGATTGAACCAGGAACCTTTAGATCTTCAGTCTAACGCTCTCCCAACTGAGCTACTTTAGCAGCTGTGCGGAAGTATTTTGGCCTGTTGCTTCTCTGCCCGGGATGTTTTTGCAGCAGTTGCACACAAAAAGGACGTCATTGGGAGCAGCCCATGAAGACAAGACTCACTTTTGCCTGCCTTGTTCAGTTTGACTTGCTGCCTCACCCTGTTCCGGCCCTAGTGCCCGGGTTGACCTGGCGGTGGAAAGGGACTGGGGGCCAGTGGCGCGGGGAGGAAGTTGAGCTGGACCCTGAGCTAGACTAGACCCTGGCGGTGAGAGTCTGGCCACCACCTGCCGCCCCACCCTGTTGTCCTGGCTTCCCCCACTGGGCGTCATTTTGGGAGGGAAGTGGGGCTTCTTTTCACTGTGATAGCCCTAGAGGGGTCCACACTTTTCTGCACCAGGCCCTGCCACCACTCCACCCCTTCCCCCAAACCCCCAACCTCAGGGCCGCCCAGAGGATTCCGGGGGCCCGGGGTCTTCGGCGGCGGGGGGCCCTTCCGTTCCGGGACCCGCTGCCGAAGTGCCCCGAAGACCTGCTGCAGGGACCCCCCTGCCGCCAAATTACCGCCGAAGCGGGACACGCCGCCGAAGCGCAGCCCGGTCTTCGGGGCACTTTGGCGGCGGGTCTGGCTCCGTCTTCGGCGGTAATTCGCCGGCGGGGGGTCCTTCCGCCCCGGAGCGGAAGGACCCCACGCCGGCGAAGAACGGGAGCAGAAGAAGCTCCTGCGCCCGGCCGCGCAAGAGTTTGCCGGGGCCCCCGGAGCGCGTGAAGGACCCCACTCCAGGGGCCCCGAAAAACTCTGGTGGGGGCCCCTGTGGGGCTCGGGGCCTGGGGAAAATTGCCCCTCTTGCCCCCCCCTCTGGGCGGCCCTGCCCAACCCTCTCCCACCTCTTCCTCTCCCTGCTCCTCCCCATCCCTGCCCAGCACCTCCCCCACCCCACTGAACAGCTGATCACTGGCAGGTGGGAGGCGCTGAAGGGGAAGAGGAGGAGCTTGTCAGCAAGGCCTGTAGTGGGGTGGGCAGCTGGCTGCCAGTGGGTGCTGAGCACCTATTTTTCCTCTGTTGGTTCTGCAGCCCCGTAGCTCCCATGGAGTCACTGACTTGGCTCCTTTCGCACCCTAGAGAGAGGAGCAGAACCAGGGCTATGGCTGATCTATGGGGCACCAGGTGAGTGGCAGAGGCTTCAGGCGCTGAGAGTTTGCCTGACCCCTCAGGGACACAGTGTGAGGTGGTGTCCCAGGGATCTCTTAGAAAGGAGCAGAACAGGATTTACTTGGGGTGGGGAGAGAATTGAGAGTGTCTCAGGGGGTTGTACAGAGGTGTTGCCTGGGTTCGAGACTGGCTAAAACACAGGCCTCGCTGTGAGCAGGATTTGAACCTGCGCAGGGGAACCCTATTGGATTTCAACTCCAACACCTTAACCACTCGGCCATCACAGCTGTGAGCACAAAATTGCCCCAATGCCAGAGAAACTGGTAAAGAATCACAATGCCCAGGCGTGAAGTCATCTGAACTACAGAATTCCCACCGTAAACCTGGCACCCAAAGCACAGGGGGGATTTGGGGTTTGTTCTCTTTGCTTATCCATGTGCAGTAGCTCATGCTCCAATACGTCTGTTAGTCTACAAGGTGCCATAGGACTCTTTGCTGCTTTTACAGATCCAGACTAACACGGCCCCTCTGATACTCCTAGTGACACTCTCCAATGGATCCCCATCCTCCACCCACCGTGAGGTAGGTAGGAGCGGATCATTATTATCCCTACTTGAAAGAGGGAGAAGCTAAGGCTGAGAAAGGAGAATTGACTTGTCTTAGGTCACACAGCCAGCCAGTGGCAGAGTTGGGAATAGGACCCAAGAGCCCTGATTTTCAAACTAACCATCAGATCTTGAATTTCACACATTGAATGACCTGAATAAAGTGCTCTCGGATGAGCTCCAGACCAACAACAGTGCACAGTAATTATTCAGCAAGCATTTGAGGAGAACTGCAATGTTAGAGAGAATCATAAACTGCTCAGAGACCATTAATGCAGAGAAGCAGCAAAATTTGTCAAACATAGAACAGGTTCTGACTTATTTCCTTGGTCTTAAAAGAGAACAACAAGGACCTGAATCTCCTCCCTGTCAATAACCCCCTGCTCAGCCAATCAGGGAGGCTCTTACCTTCTAAACAGGGATGGCTGTTTTCTAGTAAAATCAGGAAAAGAGAAGGAGAAAACTCTAAAGAGGTTCCTCCTGGCGCTCATGTCCGTGAACCCGAATACTCTCTCAGTCCTCAAAGAGAGACCTGGAGAAGGAGACCTGCTGAAGCAAAGCCACAGGGGTATCTAAGGTTTCCCTGGCCCCTCGCCCCTGTCCTGACTGGCTAATGTCAGCATCTCTCTGTGAGGTCACCACCTCCCCACCAATAGTCTGAGGACCATCAGCTATACAATCGACCCATTGAGAGAAGGGAGATATGCCTTGTGCCTCAGCAAGGTACGCAGGGACCTGCCTGTGGACAGAACTCTTAAGTTTTTCTATGCCACATGCTGGATAGAGTGTCCTCGAGAGAAAGAAAGCAAAGACCACATGGCAAGAGACTATACAAGGCTGATGCCTCATCTCCATCTTGTCTTCAATCCTGCTTCATACCTCTGGAGGGACTTTGCTACAAACTGAAGCTCTAGACAAAGGACTGAATGACCCATCCCAGCTGTGGATGGACTCCAGAGACTTGATTTGAACCTGCAGTTTATTCCATCACTGCTACAAGCATGAACCAAGAACTTTGCCATTACTGAATGTGAAGGGTTAAAATCCATGTGCATTTTGTATAACAACCTGGTCTATGGATTGTGCCAGCTCTTTTCCAGACCCAAAGTCCAGAGTATGGTCAAGGGACCAGAGGCCTAGCGAATCGTGATCAGCTAAGAGAAAGCTGGGGTAAACAGAAAGCCTTGCTTGCTAAGATAGGCCTGGTCAGCAAATTGCCAGGTGTTGGAGCTAAGAACTAAAGAATTGTGTCTTATTCAGAGTTGCAGATTGAACAAAGAATCCCTGTTCCTCTTGTGTTAGTCTCTTCTGTAGGGAGACGTTCTTCCCACAGATCCAGCCTTGACTTTACGAGAAGTTGGCACATGTCAGTATAAGATATGGCATCCTTCCACCTCCCTTCCCAGGGATCACGTAGTAAGTTTTTTGGCAGAAGGGGGTTGTAGTGAAAGGAAGTTTGAGAAACTCTGGCATACAGCATCTCCGTTAATGAGCTGCAGTGACATAGACTCAATGTTTGAAATGTTGACTTGTCCTTCGCCTCTGAATACGTCTAGACTTGGCGCACTGTGGGTGATCTGACACTGAAAGTACAACCACGAAGATACCACACACCAGCCTTGCCTTGCTGGCAAGAATCAAGCCTCCACAGAAAGACACCCATGGTTTTCTAGCCCAGCTCCCTAAGCCACAACCACTTAACACAGGGGCCTTTCTACACTATGGTTCTGTTCTCACTGAAAGGTCATTTCCAATTGTTTGCTCAGACCAGCTTCCCCAGCACACTCACTGCTGTGCAGCTCTGTTCGTGTGGCCATGGCTGAACAGCAAGAATTCCTGCCCATTTTCCTACTGGCTGGAGCATGGTTAGAGTGTGTCTGTGGTTAATGATGCTGCTGTAGATTGTTCATTTCCTGCCTTGGGAATTCAGACAGTCCCTTTTCCCGTCGTATCACCAGCACCTCTGTGATTCCAATAGCAGGGCAGGTTTTCTCTGGGCACTGAGATTTTTCAGGGAGTTGGTGGCTTCTTTCTTTCCTCACCCTGGAGTAAACTCAGCTTTTTATTCTATCCTTGATGACTCATGGAATAACAGCAGCAGCATGAAGAGGAGAGAGAATATCTCACTGCCGGGGGGCGGGCGGTGAAGGTGGCCGCATCCCCTCTGTCTGACCATTGCCATTGCAGGAGAGAAGGTTTCACTGGAATCGAATGCCCTGGCTCAGACAAGAGACACAGGGAGGTTTTGCTGTTCGTGGATCCATGCAAAGGAAATTGTGTCTCTGTGTGAAAATGGGGAGGGAAATGAAACACCCACATGGTGGTGCCTAAGGCAGAAGGGACCCCTATAGGATTAGAACAGGATAAGTTCTCAAGCAGCATGTTTCTTACTTTGCCCATCTGTCAATTTTGATTATTATCGATGGAAATATTTTGCCATTGGGTTGTGTGTTTACACTGAAATTGACATTTACCAACAAACACGTAATTCTTTCAAGCCTGCCTAGTCTGCCCTTGGTGAGTTTAGAGGGACACATTCCATCTTCCCACTCCCCATGCCAGGCCTGGACTCTCCATGCTGCCCACTTCCCACACAGCTGGGATCCTTCCCTGATCTTCCCTCAGAGCTCTGCCCCCCACTCCCACTTCTGGGATCCCCTCCCAACACTGTCCAACTCCCCTGCTGGCCAGATCCCTTCCCATTCCTTTCATTTCCTGCGTCCCCTCTGAGCAAAAGCTCTGGACTCTTCCCACACTGGGAATTGAATCCAGGCTGCCTGCATGAAAACACCAGGAATCCTGGCCACTAGACCATATGGGACTTGCACAAACAACAATCCATGTACATATTCACTCACACATTCACATTCATTAACATTTAAAAGTAGCCATTCAAAAAACTTCAAAAACAGACTTTAGAGAGAATTTGCAGAGTTACAATTTATTTACAAACTTAACACCATTAATTTGAGCTTGAATAGGGACTGGGAGTGGCTGGCTCACTACAAAAGCAATTTTCCCTCTCTTGGTATTGACACCTCCCCATCAATTATTAGGGGTGGACCGCATCCACCCTGACTGAATTGGCCTTCAACACTGGTTCTCCCCTTGTAAGGTAACTCCCTTCATGTCATGTTCCAATATATATTTATGCCTGTATCTGCAGTTTTCACTCCATGCATCTGGGGAAGTGGGCTTTTGACCCACGAACACTTATGCCCAAATAAATCTGTTAGTCCTTAAGGTGTCACCGGACTCCTCACTGTTTTCGTGAAATAAAAGCAAAACACATTCTAAGCTGATCTTAACCCTTTCAATGCCCTTACAAACTTAGATGCTTCTCACTACAGGCTGGCTGGTTGCTTTTCAGCTGGGGTCTCCCCTTTGATCAGCTCTTCAGTCGCTTGGTGTGGTGGTGTCTGTAGGTGGAGGTGGAAGAGAGAGATAAAGCTTAGCGAATGTCTCTCCTTTTATCATGTCCTTTCTTCCCCATTGGTTTTGTGGCCCTCTTCAGAGTCAGGTGAGCATCACTGCGTCTCTCCAAGCAAGGCTGAGCAATTCCCCGTGTGTGGCCTCCTGCAGGTGATGGCTGATTCCCCCAACTTACAGCATAGTGACAACCATACTGCACAATTCTCATAACTTCATATGCATGAATGGTATACATAGATGGGTAGAGAAATGCCTTTCAGCAGATCATATCCTTTCCCCTGATACCTTACAAGTCATGCTTTATATGTAAGATAACGGTTATATGAAAATGAGGAATATGGGGGTTACAGCCCATTCCCCCAAAGGTCTAGAATGTCACACTGAGATTCTATTTTCATTTATGTAACCAACGTTGACCTCTCTGCCTAACACTTATAATCACTTACAATCTATCTTTCTGTAGTTAATAAACTTATTTTAATGTTTTATACTTACTTGTGAAATTGTCCAAAGTGCTTGGGAAAGCTGCTCAGATTAAAAAGGCTGGTGCATGTTCACTTTCTTTTTGAAGAAGTGGTGAATTAATTAATGAGCTTGCACTTTTCAAGAGGTTTTGAGCAGTGTAAGATGGTACATTTCTGAGGTGCAAGGCTGAGGGCTGGGGAGATATGCTGGTGTCTCTCTATGTATAATTGAGGAGTGGCTTATATAGCATTCATGCAACTTAGTTGGGTGCATTGCTGCATGTTGTTGGCTGAGTGATCACAGCCCATGGAGGGGGTTTTGATGCTTGTCACTAGTGCAGCATTGTAAGACACAGCCCAGGCTGGAGAGATAAGAGGACAGAGCAGTTCCACAGTTTGGGCTTGTACCCCACAGATCCCACCACACAGAGATCCTGCTGTGACCAGCCGTGGTAATACTGTGCTTAGTGCTCTGCTTTGTAGCTTCAACAACTGCACATGCAAGATGAGTTTCAGTGACCTTGACTTTGTTTCCATGTTTATCCAAAGCCTCCTTTTGACAGTTGTCAGCAAAAAGACCCGTTTCTTTTGCAAGCATTTCTATAGCTAGCCAGAGTCGGGCTTCTCCGTTAACAAAAAAGATTGACCAAAAGGTGACAAGAGGAGGCACGTTCAGCAAAGCAGCACTGGATGCTGAATCCTGAATATGCTCTTTATCCAGCAGCTCTCTTGGCAAGCTCTGCCATGGTGCCACGCTCTGGGACTTCTCCCCTAATTGCTCCATTTTTCATCAACAATAACATGAAAGGTGGAAGGACAGTAATTCTCCATTTCCTGCAAGCCCTGCAGAGAACCCTCTAGAAGGGGCTCTGTGCACAGATATCCCCAGCGAATTGCATGGGTGCCCAACACAGCCTCTCCTGACACAACATATTGCAGCCAGAGCAACCTCCTTGCCAATGCCAATAGCCTTTTGATCAACTCCAGACTGAGGATTTGATTCTCTCCAACGCTCTGCTGGAAAGAAGCCTTTTCCTTCACAAGCAATTACTTGGATCGTCAAGGGAGGTCTCTTCTGTTTCCTAGAAGGACACAGGAAAATGTGAGCAGAGGAGACAACAGCTATAAAACAAGGCACCAGTGGGAGTTGAACCCAGGATCTCCTGTTTACTAGACAGGTGCTTTAGCCTACTAAGCCATGGTACCTTTCCCAAAAGGACACTTGCAACCACTACACTTGATGGTCCAAAACTACACCTTCAAATTCCAAAGTAAAAATGTTCCTCATTTCCATCAAGACTTGCAGACCTTGAGCAGGCTGGCTCAGTGCACAGAAAGCCACAGCTGAGCTGACAGAGGGCTTCTAACATGCGCTTCTCCCACCAGCTGCCATGATCAGATACTGATTAGTGCTCTGTGTTTCACTCACAGTAGCTTCAGCTCAACTCTGAGTCATGGTAACCTTTCCATCAGCTCCAGACTTGCCATTTAACACTTTCCAAGACTTAGCTGCAAGGAAGGGTCTTTGTGTCTTGAACAAGCACTTACAAGGATTGTGCAGTGAGGTCTTTTCTTTTCATGAGAAGAAATAAAAGAAAGGAGCCTGACAGAAAAGCCAGGTTCAGCAAGGAGGAACTGGCAGGCCAAGCCAGGATCTCCTGGTGAGTAGGAAGGCTCTTCAGCCAGCTCTTCCCTAAGATCACTATCCAGAGGCCACTTCCCACAGAGACTGATTATGGTTACAGACCCATCCTGAAATTGGAGCAGGATATTTTAAAGCTTATTCTCACAGTAAAGTAACACAATTCAACCATGTCGGCACAGAGGAGAAAGCACTCTGTCATTTCACAGTTATTGCTACTGATCTCACTGACAAACTTCCTTTTCTCCGGGCTGCTCCCAGGCTCCCAGCACTTTAGGGAGTTTTTCCTCTTCTCCCTTCCAGCTGTGGTGATGGGACTGCAGCAGCTCCCCAGGGCCAGCTTTGCTCTTTCACTTATATCCTTCACTCCTTTGGCTGAAGCTGTGTTTGCCA
Source organism: Cuora mccordi (assembly GCA_003846335.1). Lineage (NCBI taxonomy): Eukaryota > Metazoa > Chordata > Testudines > Geoemydidae > Cuora > Cuora mccordi. The sequence goes on along the minus strand of ML127810.1, from coordinate 15,671 downwards.
CCAGTTTAATCCATAGCTGAGACCTCAGGTACCAGCAGCTAGTTCCAAAGGCTCAATTCCCATCACCATCAGTGGGAGGTTATCCTGGGCTGCCAGGGCTGCAGGATTTGGTCCCATGGACAGTCAAGGTGCTACAGCAGCTACATTCTTATGTGGTGAGTCCTGCAGCCTATTACCAAACTGCTCTGCCATAGTCTGCAGGGGGCCTGACTTGCTGAGAATCTGGCAGAGGAGAGACCCTGGAGCAGAGAAGGAAAATGTCCTCAGCAGTCACAGCCGGCAGGAGCAGCAAAGACTGAGTATCAGACACACTTTTTCACCGGGACAATAAATGTGCACAACCCCCTGATATATTCTCAATTCACTCCCCCTCCCAAGGAAGCCCTATTCTGCTCTATTACACTCTCATGGGAGGAGAGGGAAGGTCCTCTCATGGGTAAATAACTGGTTACAAGGTAGGAATAAATGGTGAGTTTTCAAAATGCAGAGAGGTCAATAGTGGTGTCCCCCAAGGGGTCTGGGACAAGTGCTATTCAACATATTCATAAATGATCTGGAAAAAGGGGTAAACAGCAAGGTGGCAAAATTTGCAGATGATCCAAAACTACTCAGGAAAGTTAAGTCCAAAACAGCCTGCGAAGAGTTACAAAAAGCTCACAAAACTGGGTGAAAGGGCAACAAAATAGCACATGAAATTCAATGTTGATAAATGCAAAGTGATGCACATTGGAAAACATAATCCCAACTATACATATAAAATGACAAGGCCAAAAATAGCTGTTGCCACTCAAGAGAGATCTTGGAGTCACTGTGAATAGTTCTCTGAGAACATCCACTCAGTGTGCAACGACGGTCAAAAAAGCAAAGAGAATCTTGGGAATCATTGAGAAAGGGCTAGAGAATAAGACAGAAAATATCATATTGCTTATGGCCGACACATGCATTGGCCTCCCCTCAGGCAGGGGACTTATCAGGCTCCAGCTGGCTGATATGAGCGGGAACACCAAGTGAAGGGAGGGGCGGCCTCCCCTGACATTGTTGCAGCTTGCAGGGAACAAAGACAAAGTAGGGGGATGCGGAGACTCAGGGCAGGCCCCACGGACGCGGTAGATCAGGATTATAGTTGATGGAGGAGGAAAGAGGGTCCTGCAAGAGGAAGCCACTGGTGGGAAGAACATGAGGCTTTTAACTGGGGGGGTCCAGTGTTTGAACCCTAGTTGTAACAGCTGGCTTTTAAGCTGCTGTGCAGGCCAGTCACCAAACACATCCTGGGTATGTCCAGAGCCACACATGGATTCCCAGAAGCTGCAGCAATTTCCTGGAAAGGCCCCTCTCTCCTGCTGAGTCCTTAGGAAGCAGGATAGAAGCCCACATCTGCAGGAGCAGGCCCAGAAAGCGCAGTCTCTGGCTGACAGGAAGCGCTGTGGGGCCAGGTGCTGCGAAAGCCGAGGGGAGAAGAGAGCGGGAGCAGCTGCAGAGAAGCTGTGAGTGCAGAGTGCAAACCTGCCAGCTGAGGGTCACAGGTGTCTAGAGACTGTGACACCATCTGGTCCCCTGGCGTAAAGTTCAGCTGTCAGGACACTGACTAGTGCGAGCTGAGCTCAGATCTCAGGGGGACTCTGGGACCTGTTGCTTCATACCTAAGTTGGAGTTTCAAGGCTTTGTCTTGCTGTTTCAAATGACGCGGGAGCCAGTCTTTTGCCTGCTGGCTGTTGTGACTTGCGCACCAGAGGGGAGGCCGGATCCAGCAGGCTGGCCTTGCCTGGAGCCCTACAGGGAGGGATGGGAACTGGGTTTACTCTGAGTCCTGCAGCCAGGCACGGGAGGCCGCTCTCTTGGTTGACCTACTGGCCCAAAGTCACTTTGGCGGGGTTGGTCTTTCCCCAGGAATGCTGAAGCACAGGCCTGAGGGAGGGAGACTCAATCCTCCTCCCTCTTGGTCAGGGTGGAAGAGGCGGCTGTAAGAGCAGCCAGGTTCCTGAGCTGGGCCTTCCAGCGTTTGGGGAGGGTGGAGCTGACTGGGGCATGGTGCTGGCAAAATGCCTCGGGGCGCTGGCGGGAGGAGCAGGCCAGGGCTAGGGCTGGAGAGAGAGAGAGAGAGAGACCAGCAGGTTTCCTCTAGTGTTTCCTGCTCTCTTTTTCTTCTGTAGTTTCTCCTCTGCATGAACTTGCCCACTCTCTCCATGAGACTGGCTAGCTCAGTTGGCAGAGTATCAGACTTTTAATCTGAGTGTCCAGGGTTCAAGTCCCTGGTCAGACACTCAACTATTTCCCAAAGTCTTAAAAAGCTCTGTCTCTGGAGTCCTTCTTGATGTTACTTTTTCTCTTCAGGATTTTGCCTTTCCTAAGAAAGGGGTTTGTGTGTGGGATTGAAGGGGCAACTTCCTGACACTCCCTCTGTCCTTGCAGCCTGGAGGAATAAAGGCCTCTGGGCAGGGGCAGCCCTAGACTAGCTGCCAGCAACTGGCGCCCTAGGCAAACCCTGCAATTGTCACCCCCCCCCCCACCCCCAAACCCCAAGGGCAGAGCTAGGCTGAGGTATTTTGGAAAACTGGGAAACATTTTGCCCCTTTTTTCCTTTTAATGTTTTTAAGTGTTTTTTGTTTTGTTTTTAAACAGAGGCTTAATTATTCGTTTTGTCCATCCGTCCGTCTGTCCAACCAATATTTCTTTCTCCATTCTTCTGGTTCTGGCTGCCCCTTACTACAGCCATAACTTTGGTCTTGAACTTTATAGAGTAGTGAGGTACCTTAAGGGTTAAATGCTAAATCCCAAACCCAAACAACACTGGTTACCTGTGTCTGGCAAAAAGTGTCTGGCAGTTTTGCCACTTTGAATGATTCAAATGGATTTTCAGTGGCATTATAAAAAAAACCCAACAAAGCAGAACCAAACCAATTCATCTTAAACCTTCAAAACAAGAGTTTTACAAACCATGAGTGTCAGTTTAGGTCCTTAAAAACCTTACATCATCACACACAACGTTCACTTTTGCCTAACATCCCTTGCACTGCGATTACTCTTTTTTACACAACTGTACCCCGATTGCACGTCCATCTTGTACAACCAGAGCCAGCCAGGGGCAGGCAAGTTAAGTGCCAATAGAAACCCCGGACATTCCTTTAGTGATTTTGCTTACATTACCCAGCAGTCAAATCATTTTGATGAGATTATCTCTCCGCCTCCTGTCTGCAGCCATCCCCTATAGACCATTTCTGTGGGCAAAGGGCCCATTTCCCCTCAGAATGGCTGGAAAGGTTTCGCGGGACAAAACATAGTGGTGGCAGTAGATACTCTACTTGATCCTCTTGTATAATTTAATTACCAAACTTCTATCAAATGTGACTGCACAGAGCTGCACATACAGTTACATTCACTGAAAGTGAGCAACCGTCCCCAGAACTCACTGCCGGGAGCCTTAAAGTATCTGCCAGTGGCAGAGGTACATTTAAATACTGTAACGTGAAGTGGCACATCTTTCATGGGAACCGGCCGGCGTGTGCACGGCCGGCGTGTGCAGAGCAAAGGTTGCCCACGGGTGCTGTGTCAGGCTCTGGCACCGCATGAGATAAGGGACCACTTTCTGGTGGCTGGTTTGTTTCCCCGACAGGTGTGGGGACTTCTGGCTACATGATGGCGGCTGCCAGACTCGGACAGGATTCTTTTCAGCTCACCTGAGGCTTGTTCCTGGACGAATGAGGGCAACCACAAGGCGCCAGCAGAACCAGCTGCAGCTGCAGCAAGGGCGCCCTCAGCAGGGGCCACCGTATAGCGGGCGGGTGTCACGGGACACACTGCGCCTGTTCAGTGTCAGAAAATCCCCTTCAGACTAAACCAGTTTGTTTCTTGAAATCAAAACAAGTGGGATGAAAGTTCTTTGCAAAAATATTTTGTTGCAAAACAAAAGCATCTCCTGTTTGTCAGAGGGTGTTAAATTGTCTCATCACACACAAAGAGGAGACACTTAGATCACAAACATTAGATAAGATGCTTCAGTCTGAGCTAAGTAGTTGCTGCTCTTAACAATTTCAAAATAAAAAAATACAAATCAAATAGACTATTTCAGCTATTCATAATCTGATCGGAGTAAACATGATAGGACACCTCATATTATGCACTACTCCTGGTGACACTCTCCAATGGATCCCCGTCCTCCACCCACCGTGAGGTAGGTAGGAGCAGATCATTATTATCCCTACTTGAAAGAGGGAGAAGCTAAGTCTGAGAAAGGAGAATTGACTTGTCTTAGGTCACACAGCCAGCCAGTGGCAGAGTTGGGAGTAGGACCCAAGAGCCCTGATTTTCAAACTAAACATCAGATCTTGAATTTCAAACATCGAATGACTTAAGTGTTCTCAAATGAGCTCCAGACCAACAACACTGCACAGTAATTATTCAGCAAGTATTTGAGGAGAACTGCAAAGTTAGAGAGAATCATGAACTGCTCAGAGACCATTAATGCAGAGAAGCAGCAAAATTTGTCAAACATATGACTGGTTATGACTTATTTCATCATTCATCATTCATCATTCATGCCCGTCACCCCAACCGGGGTATGGGCCGCCAACCACAGATCTCCATAGTCTTCTATCCTGGGCCATTCGCTCTAGCTGGTTCCAGGTATAGCCCATTTTTTTGCTATCAACCTGAAGGTCGCGTCGCCAGGTATTTCTTGGGCGGCCTCTTTTCCGCTTGCCTTGGGGGTTCCACCGGAGTGCCTGTCTGGTGATGTTGGTTGGCTGCTTGCGTAGTGTATGTCCTATCCTATGACTTATTTACTTGGTCTTAAAAGAGAACAACAAGGACCTGAGTCTCCTCCCTGTCAATAACCCCCTGCTCAGCCAATCAGGGTAGAGACTGAGGACGGGAGGCTGAGAGTTCTCACCAGAGAGCCCAAAGGATGGCCCAGGTCACTGGTGGGGATCACTGCCCGAGCACTATTTCAGCCCCACATTTTTGGGTGGACCTCCCACAGTGGGAGCTGCCGAGCACTCCCCCGCAACACACACACACAGACACACATGCACACACACCTCGCTCCTGGTGTTGGGAGGGGAACACCTGAAAGGACAAAAGAAGCAAGAGACAAAGAGAAAGGAGGAAGGGATGGATGGAGGAAAAGTTGAAACAAAAAGGACAAACCCTAATATCCCCAGTGATACTAAGGGACAAAATCCCAGGTGCGGAATAAAATTCTGCCTCCTTAAGCTTGTGTTTTCCATGCCTAGAATTCAACTGTCACCAGATGGATCAGACTGAACAGGTTTCAAATCTCAAGGAGGCTCTTACCTTCTAAACAGGGACGGCTGTTTTCTAGTAAAATCACTAAAAGGGAAGGAGAAAATTCAAAAGAGGTTCCTCCTGGTGCTCACGTCCGTGAACCCGAATACTCTCTCAGTCCTCAAAGAGAGACCTGGAGAAGGAGACTTGCTGAAGCAAAGCCACAGGGGTCTCTGAGGTTTCCCTGGCCCCTCACCCCTGTCCTGCCTGGCTGATGTCAGCATCTCTCTGTGAGGTCACCACCTCCCCACCACCTTTGACCAATAGTCTGAGGTCCTGCAAAAGGCCTTTCTGATGTCACTGCCACACCGCTTCCTCGCTGTGCTAATGTCCTGCCCCTGCCCAAGCACTGTGGAGGTTTGAGCTACTCCCTGTGGATCACCCCACTCAAGGAGCATTCGTTCTAGGAAGCAAGCCGGATACACAGGAAAACATCAGACGCTGCTCCCAATGCTACACTCAGTTTTTCAGAAATTAGTTGACTTTATGGCCAGAAGAGACCATTAGAGCATCTAATCTGACCCCCTGCATGTCACAGGCCTCCTGTATGACACAATAGCTACTTTTGGAGCAAACACATTCCAGAAAGGCATCTAGTCTTCATTAAGTGACTTCAGGAGATGGTGAATCCACCACTTTCCTTGGTAGCTTCTTCCTGTGGTGAATCATCCTTGCTGTTGAATATTTGTGTCTTATTTGTAATTGTTTGCTCAGACCAGCATTAGGGAAAATGGTGCCCTGGGCAAAGCTTGTACTTTGGCACTTCCCCATTGCCCCTGGATGATCCCCACTCCCCCTTTACCGCTAGCTCCTGCACTCCCAGCCCTTGCACCTCCTTCACCCCTAACTCCTGCCCCTCCTGTGCCCCCTTTGCCCTTAACTCCCTGTGCCACCAGCCATTGCCCCTCTCCTGCAGCCCCTTCACATGGCTTCAGTGCTGGGGGCCCCGCACTTGTTCTCCCTTTCCCTGGGCTTTGGCATCACTAGCCCCTGATTAGCCAGTAGGGTTCAGTGGTTCCCAAAATGTGGGGCATGACTCCTAGGGGGACACAGAGGAACATTCATGGGGGCACCTCAGGGCCTGAGCCAGCCCCCATGGACAGAGTAGCACTCAGCCCCACTCTGCCCCAGCTCTTCCCCAACCCCAACCCCACCCACAGCCAGGGGCTCTGACTCCCAGCTCGGCCTCGACCCCCTTACCCATTTGCACCCCTCTTCCCAGCAAGTAACAGACCCACTCCCAGCCTTGGTTCTTGACCGCGGCTTCCAAGGGGCCATAGCCATGGATAAGAGGGCACAGTGTGAAATGTTTGGGGACCACTGGTTTAGGATGACGTTCTCAATCACTTCTATGCAGTCCAATAAAAGCTATTCCTCACCCACCCACCCCTCAAACAGGACCAACTAGGATTGTTCTGCTGCCCTTCACTCATGCAGGAAGTATAATAACATTTAATTCCACTCAATCCTAAAGTGATTTGTAACCAGCCAAAACTAATAATTTTGGGAAAGTGGCACCATCATACTGCATAGCTAGGCAGAGTAGGTGTGTCTATGCAAACACGGTCTGTTCCTGAAGTCTTTCCCCCAACTCCTCACTAGATGTGAGGGGGGGAGCTCATGCAGCCCCTGCTTCCACTTAGTATTTAAAAACTCCTTATTGTCCCTAGCTCTGCTAGCCTTAGATTTCTCCTCCTGTCTCTTTTTTGACAACCCAGATGAGGTGGCCAAGTGGTTAAGGTGATGGACTGCTAATCCATTGTGCTCTGCACGGGTGGGTTTGAATCCCATTGTCATTGGATGCATTTAGTCATCACTCCTCCTTTGTAAACAACCCTGTCCCCCTTTGGTACGATGACAGATCAAACAATGTTGCTTCTTGCAAACAAAAACCTACTCAGAACTCTCTTGCTTTAAATAAAATGTCTAAATCCCAGATTTCTTTAAAAAAATTTATCTAGTCTTGTATTTCTTAGTTTTTATTTCAAAAAGTAACATCATCAGCTCCCCGAAACACCCTGGGACCTGCCCAAATTATTAAAATACCCTCAACCCGAGCAAGGCCAGAGCAGTGAACCAGAGCTAGAGTCTAGGCCAAGCTGTTCTGAAGGAGGCAACTAAAACATTTTCTCCCTGCTTCCCTTGGCAAGGTCTGACTGAGAAAACAAAATTCCCCAAACTGAAAATTTTCTGCTGAAAACCAATACTAGTCTGTTTGGGGACTTTGGTTTGCAAGTATTATTGTTATTATTCTCTTCTGCTTTCTGAGTCAGTTCAGTTCAGTCTTTGTCCTCCAGGTGTGTTTCCAGCTGCTGAGTTGTGGGGGAGAGAGGCCAAGTCATGATGTCTCTTCCCCTCTTTCATAGTTTCTTCCGACTTGCTAGGAAGCTCCTTTGCTACGATGTGAGTCAAGCAGTGTCCATTGTCTCCGTGCTATCTCAGAGAAGCCTGCATTGTACACGGTTCCTGGGATAGTCCTTGGGAGTGTGGATCCCTTCAATGGGCCAACAGCGAGTCTGGCTCCTCCCTTGTCACATCTGAAAGGCTGGTGGGGGGCATTTCCCAACCTCATCACATATCTCAGTAACGCACACAGAGCAAAACTTCATAACTTCCCAACCAATGCGAGCACACACAATCCAACACGATATTAATGTTCAACAGATCAAGACTTTTGAATGATACCTCACCAGGCAGACTTTGTACAAACCATGTCATCATTATATGAGAGTGGTGAATATGGGGCTTCCAGGTGCTGCTTTAAGCACAGCACGCCACACCTGGGCTTACATTGCAATGGAGACATACCCTTAGAGTCCATCTCTCCTGGGATAAAGATGGCAGCAGGGCTGGCCTGGGTCATCTGACTTGGGCTCATGGACGTAAAGCTGAGGGGCTAAAAACTGTGGTGCAGATATTTGTGTTCACGCTGAAGCCTGGGTTCAGAAACCCTCACCCCTCATGGGGCCTCAGAGGTTGGGCTCAAGCCCATATGTTTGCACTGTAATTTTATAGAGGTTGGGAGGGAGTTTAGCAAGTGGAAATGGTAAAACTGCATTGAGGGGACTGGACCACTGACCTATCAGCTCTTAACACCCAAACTTTCAGCAATTCTATTATCAAGTGCCTGCGAGTGCAATTTAAACCATAGGTCCATCTAGCTCTGAATCTTGCCTTCTGACAGTAGCCAATACCAGGTGCCCCAAAAGCCACCACTAGGAGTTGAACCCAGGATCTCCTGTTTAGAAAACAAGTGCTTTAACCAGCTAGCCTATGGTACCTGCTGTTACTTAAAATGTTTTGTCTGCCCACACCTGACTCTCTGCCAATCCCCACTGGGCCCCGACAAGCATTGCTCGTGTTTGGATTCTGTAAAGCAGAGGAGCAGATGAAGCTTTGCTCCCAAGGTGTGTGTGTGATTCTTTGGACAGGTCTACGCTACAAAAATAGGTTGGTGTAATTACATTACTTAGGCTGGCAATGCAGTTATATCAACCTAATCCCGGTGTAGATAGCGGCTCAGCTGTCAGAACTTTCTGGAGCTATGAAAGGGGAGGGGCCCAGCCTCTGTAGCAGGAACGCAGGGCAGGCGAATTCACGGCGGGCATGGTGGGATACTGGGGGAGGCCAGTTCTGGTGATATAATGACCAGCAGCATTTACACTGACAATTTGTCACTTTAAGTTTGCTGCAAAAAGCTCTAGGCCTCCCATCGAGGTGGTTTTATTTTGTCACCAAAACAGGGAAATTTTGTCGCCAGACGTGGCATTGCAGTGTGTGCACTAGCCAAAAGCTGCTGACTGAGGGAGCGTTGTGTGTTTTTCACACACCTGAGCAATAAAATGATGCTGAAATAACTTTGCAGTGCAGACCTGGCCAAAGATTCACTCACACACACACACACACACAGCTTGCAAAGAAAACCTCACCTGCTCCTCTGCTTTGCAGAATCCAAACACAAGCAAAGCTTTTCAGGCTCCAGTGGGGATGACAGGGAGTCATGTGTGGGCAGACACTGTATTTTGGGCAGACACTGTATTTTAGCCAGCTGCAGGCACCATGGCTTAGCTGGCTAAAGCATCTGTTTTGTAAACAGGAGGTCCTGGGTTCAACTCCCAGTGGTCCCTTGTTGAGTACCTCTTAAGGCACCTGGTATTGGCTACTGTCAGAGGACAAAACACAGAGCTAGGTGGACCTTTGGTCCAGCCCAGGGTGGCTGTTCTTATGGTTTAAATTACACTCACAGGCACTGATAATAGAGTTACTGAAAGTTTGGGAGTCAAGAGCTGATAGGTCAGTGTTCCAGTCCTCTCACAGATAACCCCCTCCCTCTGGGACAGGGGCAGGTCTGGAATCTCACACCAAAGGCCTCATTGTGGCTGCCAGAATCTGTGGGCAGCTCATTTAGTTTCCACCGAGGGTTGAGTCCTGCTTTGTGCACCGTGTGCGAGAATGAAAATCCTAAACTGCCCTTTGAAATAACGAATGCAGCAGGACATGTTATTGTCCCTGCCCCAAAGCAGACAGACCAATAGAGAAATGCCATTGAGTCCAGGGTAATACTCCACTGCCATTTTACCCTTTTTCGCTTGCTAAACTCCCTCCCAACCTTGAGGGCTCCCAGAGCCCGGTATTGAGCCTGAGCCGAAATGTCTACAGTGCAAATTTACCACCCCACAGCCCAAGCCCTGGGAGCCTGCACTGGCACGGGGCAGCCGTGGGTGTTTCACTGCAGTGTGGACATAGCCTAGCATTATGCCTACACTGCCATTAACACACCCACGTCCCTATTCTCAAACCCTGGGTCAGTTGATTCAGGCTTGTGGGGCTTGTGCTGCCGGGTTATAAAATGACAGTGTAGACACTTGGGCTTGAGCCCAGCCTCCGAGACCCCACAAGGGGTGAGGGTCTCCGAGCCTGGGCTCCAGTCTGAGCCCCAGGAGCCCAAATCAGATCATCAGGCCAGCTGCGCCAGCGGGATTTTGTCACAGTATAGATGCCCTCTCAGGGTATGTCTACACTGCAATGTAAGCCCAGGGTTAGCACAAATCATGTCAGCAGGTTGCCTAAGGAGGGGTGAACTAGATCCTGAACTGGTGGGAGGGAGGCACCATGTACCAGGGATCCCGAAACGCAGAACAGGGACACCCACACACCAGGTGTCCTGCAGCAAGAGCTGCAGTCTTGATTTACAAACTGCAAGTGGTGGGGAATTTACCACCTCCCTTGCGGTGCTTGTTCCACTAGATAATTAGCCTCACGGTTAAAAAATGGTCATTTCCAGTTGGGATTTTCTGACATCGACTGCAAGCCAATGGGGTCTTGTTCAATCTTTGTCTGGTGAATTAAATCACATATCCCCCCCTCTGGGAATTTGTAAAACGTATTTAAAACAGTGATTAAATCGCCTCTTAACCTCCAGTCAATGAAATCAATTGAGCTTCTTCAGTCTCTCGCTGGAGACATTTATCTTGTTTTTAAAGGCAAAAATCCTGATCTTTCCAACGGGAGCTGCTGCTTCAATGTTCAGTTTGGGGAGGGATTTGGCTGCGCTCAGAGATCTGCCCGCGGGTTACAATCTGCGATCCGAAAGGTTGAACGCAAACAGCGTTTAGATGGGACCATTAGTGCCGCCCCCATGTGGCCAAAGGTTAGAACTCACGAGCAGAGTTTAAAGCTGGCGCCTGGGACGCTCCTGAACAAACTGGGCACGAAGCCTCTCGCGTGGGATTCTCACTGTGCAGCAGGAGGCAGAAGGAAGCTAATTGTCAGGGCTCAGGGCAGCTCCCTGCCAGGCTGAGCCGGTGTCTGTGCTAAGCTCGGCATCACTCAGGTGATTCTGGGAAGTTCGGGGTCCCAGGCTCCCAAAGGAGGGTGAAGTAGGCAGGGCCGTCCTTAGGATTTATGGTGCCCTAGGTGAGATTATTAAACTGGTGCCCCTGTGCCTGATCTGCTCTTAGCAACACAAATATAAGCATACAGTATTGGAAAACTTGACACATTCACGTTATTAAAACCAGTTTAACTTAATGAAGCACACTGTAATGCTGATGCACTAGCACTAAAGAAGTAGCACTATAGAAAAAATTCTGATTTGACAGAATGATGCAAATAATATAATTTTTTTAATTTGTCAAAATTGTATTGGAAATTTATATGAAGAGGTATTGAAACAAAGATTTGTTTTTAATTAAAAGCAATCTTTCTGGCTTTTTTGGCTGCAAAATCAGTTTAACAAGCTGGGTTTCCAAACAGTGGGAAAATATAACCCTAGTTTTACTGCTAGGTAAAGCACAAAGTGACCAAAATGAAGTCAGCACAGAATCATCTCATCTAGATTAAGGTAGCACAGAAATGTTACAGAAGTCCTATTGTGCCTTATTTTTGTTTGGAAAGACATTAGCAATAGCAGCACATTCACATGATAAAATACATGATAAATCACTGCCTCTAAAGTTCCATCAAAAACTGACATTTTCACAGCTCTAGCATGATCTGCTGCACAGATTCTTCACAAGGAAGTGTCCCTGGCCTTTTAAACTCATATTAACTATGTATTTACTTTATGAAAGTTGGAGAAAACATTGTGAAAACGTAAAACATTGGCTGCCCAACTTCTGGGCTGGCAAAAGCTATACTGACTCACAGGAAAAAAAAAAAAGCAGGAGAATCTTAGTACAACATATGGTCAGTCTATACCAGGGGTCGGCAACCTTTCAGAAGTGGTGTGCCAAGTTCACTGTAATTTAAGGTTTCTCGTGCCAGTAATACACTTTAACGTTTGTAGAAGGTCTCTCTCTATGTCTATATTATATAAACTACTGCTATTATCTGAGGTCCCGGCCACCAGTCCTGCTCAGGCCACTGCCAGCTGAGTAAATGAAACCCCAGACCGGCAGCGGGCTGAGCGGGACTGGTGGCTGGAACCCTAGACAAGGATCCCAGGCCCTGCTCAGCCCGCTGCTGGTCTGGGGTTCTGACCACCAACTCCTGCCAGCCAGGATCCCGGCCGCCAACCCCCCTCAGCCCGCTACCAGCCTGGGATTCTGTTCACCCAGGCTGGCAGGAGGCAGAGTGGAGCCGGCGGCTGGGCTCCTGACTGGCAAGGGGCCGGCAGCCGGAACCCCGGAGTAGCAGCAGGCTGAGTGCTGCCGGCACCCCAGACTGGCAGCAGACTGAGCCACTCAACCCTCCACCGGCCCTGCTCAGCCCGCCACCAGCCCACTCAGCCCGCTGCCGGCTGAATGAATGGAACCCCAGGCTGACAGCAGATTGAGTGGTTCAGCCGGCCTGCTCAGCCCGCTGCCAGCCTGGGGTTCCTTGGGGGTCCCCAGGCCAGCAGCAGGTGCTGAGTGGGGCTGACGGCCGGTATCGCAGCTGGCAATAGGGCAGCAGCCAGAACCCCAGAGCACTGATGGGCTGAACTGCTCAGCCTGCCGCTGCGTACCATCAAAAATCAGCTCACCTGCCACCTTTGGCACGTGTGCCGTAGGTTGCCGACCCCTGCTCTATACACTAGTAAGGAGATGAGCATATTACAGTTGTTGGAGGACTCTTATCAGGAGTAACAGGCTGTAGGAAAGTCAGTCAACATTTTTTGTTTCTCTGATGAAAACTGGCCCACTCCCTGCCCCAAACCAAACCTGTCACTAATAATTGTCAACAACTTAATTTTCTGTTTTTGGCTAAGATATTGATTTTTTTTTTTAAATATTGAAATTGGATTCAGGATTGTTAGCAAGAATTTTTGGCAAACAAAGTTGTTAAATGACAATCTAAATGGCAACACAGACCTGCTTTCATGCTTGGCTCACCCCCAGCCTGCTGGTCCAACAGCTGCAGTAGACCCCAAAATCCACCTCTTGGGGTGCAGAGTGGCAACAGCAGCAGCAAACCCTCAGGTCCAATCACATGCCAATGGGCACCACCACCAGCCTTACGGACCATGGTGAAGTTAGCACTGCATCTGATCTCAGGAACAGGTCACCCATGGAGCCACAGCAGCTCATCCTGCCCTGTGCAGCTCCCCCCGGATGAGATGGATCGCTGGCAGCTGCCAGCCCGGGGGAGAGGCGCTCCCCAGCTAGGGTGACCAGATCCAGATGTCCTGATTTTATAGGGCCAGTCCCGATATTTGGGGCTTTGTCTTATATAGGCACCAATTACCCCACCTAGAGTGACCAGACAGCAAGTGTGAAAAATCAGGACAGGGGGTGGGGGTGGAGGGGTAAAAGGAGCCTATATAAGAAAAAGACCCCAAAATTGGGCCTGGCCCTATAAAATAGGGACATCTGCTCACCCTACCCCAACCCCCTGTCCTGATTTTTCACACATCTGGCTAACCCCAGCCCAGCCCTGTGTGACATTCCAATCCTGGCCGAAGAAGTTAGTTACTTTCACTTTCATTCCTTAGCAGGCAGCCAGCCTCCCCCACTCCCACCCCCAGCACCTCACCCAACCCAGCCCTGACGGAGGAGAGAGAGAGGGATGCTCCTGGGGAGGAGGCAGAAAGGAGGGGGTGCTCCATGGGGCAGGGCGGGAGAAGAATGGATGTTATGGGGGACAAGGATACTGGTTCCAGAGCCGCAGAGCCTGCCTCACCTCACCTCAGCCGGGGGGAAAGAGTCACACTCACAGGTGAGCTCCCTCCCCAACCCCTACCCCCTCCCCTTCCCAGAGACCCCAGCAGCCAATCCCCTCCCTCAGACTGTGCTGCATTCAGCTCTCTCTAGGATCCAGCAGCCTGCTCTTACATGCTCCACTGCTTCCCATCTGTCCGGGCTCCCAGCAGAGACGTGCCACCAGACCTAGCGGTGCCCTACGTGGCTGCCTATGGCTAAGGACAGCACAGGAGATGTGAGAGAGAGATCAGGCTAGAGCAGAAAATGGTTGGGGGCGGGGTGAAGGGTTTGAAATGCAAGGAGAAGAAAAATCTTCCTCCTGCTCCCTCTCATCAGAGCATCTAAAAACCAGGTGAGAGATACCTCTTCCCCACTGAAACATCAACGCTGGTGGGCTCGGGCTAAGGAAAGAACTTCTCGCTCCAGCCACTCCAGCATACCTGGGCTGGGCCATGGACATCTCCCCTCAAAGATCTGGGGTACCTGGCCTGGGACAGGGGAGGGGCTCCTCTCCTCTCCATTGGGGACATGGTGGGATGAGAGATGTGACAGGGCTTTACGGGAAATCATTATTTGCCTGATTCATGTGCCAGTCCTAGTCCTTGCTGACTCAACAGACTGTTTATCCTGCATGCTGATGTCAGTTTGGAGGGTCTGGGAGCACTCTCCTACCAGGAAGTGGAAGGTAAATGTAAATCTGTAGCCTTTGCCAGCTGAGGACTGTCTGATAGCAAAACTCGCTATCCCATCCACCAGCTGCAGTTCTTGGCCTTGAAATGGGCCATCACTGAGAAATTTCCAGACTACTTGTCAGGTGCTCAGTTTCAGGTATGGACAGAGAACAATCCACTGACTTCTGTGTTAACAAGGGCTAAGCTGGATGCTACAGGGCAGAGATGGGTGGCTACTTTTGCTAGCAATAACATCAGCATTCAATGCCAACGAGTTGGTATAATAGGGAGTGTGATTTATCAGGATCACCAGTTCTTGGCTGGGGGGAGGATGTAAGCAGGGTCAGAATGAACTCTACCCTGCCATCTGTTGGTGATGTGTTGTAAAGGCCTTTTGTTGCTGATGTGCATGGTCACACCCACCCCGCATTGCATGATGGGGGTGCTTGTCCAAATGGTGATTTTGGCTGCTGTGGGATCCCCAAACTCTTTCTTAATAGGGCAGGAGTAATAAAGTGTAGTAATCCTGGTCATATGAATCAAAAAGAGTAGAACGGTACTTAGCAATTCATGATTTCGGGACTCACCCGAACCTACATAAAAATCGTTAGACAAGGGACATGGGTTCCAAAGAATAGCAATTTAAGAGAGATTGAAAATAAATATATGTGTTTAACATCATGAGATTCTTCTGAACTCTCTAAATGCACATTTTATGGTTTTCTTCTCTCTTTAATTAAAAAATAAAATTAATTATTATCCCATTACAAATAAAGTGTTAAAGCATACACTTAAAATCTTAGACAGAGAAGTAAAAAATTGAGTTATAGTGAAGGAGGTGAACTCTGACGCTACTTAAAAGCTTAAGTTTGTAAGAATATAGTTCGGAATGATAACCTGGCATAAAAGTTTTGTGGAAGAGTTAGCCGAGCAAGATTGTTAGTCACAGGTCAGTGGGTGGGTTTATGCAAATACTGGACTCTTGGATGGGAGCGGGAGCAGGGGCGGGGGCGGGCCCACGACTTCTGTGGCACATGCACCACCTCTGCAATTAACGTTTGCTACCTCACTCCCTAACAACACACCTTTTACCTCTCAG
>RQSS01105340.1:0-34575 GCA_003846335.1 Cuora mccordi | reverse complement strand
TTGCTCCTATGCATTCCAGTTAGGTGATTCCCAAGCCTTACCTAGGCGGTGGGGTCGGAGTGAGACGTGGCGGAGTATAATACCGCGGAGCCGAAGGCTGCGTCGTCTCGAGACTGCTGCACCAACGCGTAGTGGGAGGCGAAGGTGTGGACCGAAGACCAGGTGGCCGCTCTACAGATGCCCTGGATCAGAACATTGGCCAGGAAGGCGACAGATGAGGCGTGCGCCCGCGTCGAGTGTGCAGTGACGCGGCCTGGAGGTACGCGAGCGAGCTCGTAGCAGGTCCGGATACACGCAGTGACCCAGGAGGAAATTCGCTGGGAGGATATCGGCTCTCCCTTCATGCGGTCAGCAACCGCTACGAACAGCTGGGGCGAACGCCGGAAGGGCTTAGTCCGCTCGATGTAGAAAGCGAGCGCTCTGCGGACGTCGAGGGTATGCAGCTGTTGTTCCCGAGGCGAGGCATGCGGCTTAGGGAAGAACACCGGGAGGAAGATCTCCTGGTTCAGATGGAAAGCAGACACTACCTTCGGGAGGAAGGCCGGATGAGGGCGAAGCTGCACCTTGTCCCCATGGAAGACCGTGTATGGCGGATTAACCATTAGAGCGCGAAGCTCAGAAACTCGCCTCGCTGATGTAATGGCAACAAGGAAGGCCGTCTTCCAAGAGAGGTAGAGCAGGGAGCACGTGGCTAAGGGCTCGAACGGAGGACCCATCAGCTTGGCCAACACGAGGTTCAAATCCCAGGACGGGGCAGGGTGCCGCACCGGCGGGTACAAGCGGTCCAGGCCCTTGAGGAAGCGGGAAACCATCTGGTTCGAGAAGATGGACCGACCTTCCACGGAAGGACGAAAGGCGGATACCGCTGCCAGGTGAACTCTCAAGGAGGAGACCGCCAGACCTTGCTCCTTAAGGTGCCAGAGGTAGTCTAGGATGGTAGGGACCGGGACCAGGAATGGATTAAGACCTCGATGATCACACCAGAGTGCAAACCTCTTCCACTTCGCTAGGTAAGTGGAGCGAGTGGAAGGCTTTCTACTCTCGAGCAGAACTTGTTGAACCGCTGCAGAACAGCCCCTCTCCGCGTGGGTCAGCCACTCAGGTACCAAGCTGTAAGATGGAGGGACTGCAGATTCGAATGGTGGAGTCTGCCGAAGTTCTGAGTGACGAGGTCCGGCCACAACGGAAGGGGGATGGGTTCTCGAACGGAGAGCTCGAGCAGCAGGGTGAAACCAGTGCTGCCTCGGCCAGGCCGGCGCTACGAGTATGACGTGGGCTCTGTCCCTCCGAAGCTTCAGGAGCACTCGGTGCACGAGCGGGAACAGAGGGAAGGCGTAGAGGAGGCGATCTGTCCAGGGGTAAAGGAAAGCGTCCGACAGGGAGCCTGGCGAGCGACCCTGGTAAGAACAAAACAGGTGGCACTTCCTGTTCTCTCTGGAGGCGAATAGGTCCACTTGGGGAAACCCCCACCTCCGGAAGATTGTGTGGACGACATCTGGACGGAGGGACCACTCGTGGGAGAGGAACGACCTGCTGAGATGGTCGCCAGCGTGTTCTGCACTCCCGGAAGAAAGGATGCTTCCAGGTGAATTAAGTGGGTCACGCAGAAGTCCCACAGGAGCATCGCTTCCTCGCAGAGTGGGGAGGAGCGCGCTCCGCCCTGCTTGTTCACGTAGAACATCGCGGTGGTGTTGTCCGTGAATACTGCCACACAACGGCGTTGCAGGTGGGCGCAGAAGGCGCGACAGGCGAGGCGGATGGCGCGCAGCTCGCGGACATTGATGTGCAGGGCGAGTTCCTGGGGCGACCACAGGCCCTGTGTGTGGAGATCGCCCAGGTGGGCCCCCCAACCGAGTGCTGAGGCATCCGTGGTCAGAGTGACGGATGGGCGAGGAGGATGGAACGGGACTCCGGCACACACGACCTCCGGGTGGAGCCACCAGTTGAGGGACTCGAGGGTCGTCCTGGCGACCGTGACCACCATGTCGATGGGGTCTCGATGTGGCCGGTACACCGACGCGAGCCACGACTGGAACGGACGAAGGCGAAGCCGCGCGTATGCGGTGACATACGTGCACGACGCCATGTGGCCCAGGAGGGGGAGGCAGGAGCGCACCGTCGTGGTTGGGAAGGCGACGAGGTCCCGGATGATGGAGACCATCGTCTGGTGCCGAGCGCGAGGGAGACAGGCTCTGGCCACCGTGGAGTCGAGAACCGCTCCGATGAACTCCACCCGCTGCGTCGGAATCAAAGTGGACTTCTCGGTGTTAATGAGAAGACCGAGCCGCTGAAAGAGAGACAGGATTTCTGCCATCTGGCCCATCACAAGTTGCCGGGACTGACCTCGAACCAGCCAGTCGTCGAGATACGGGTAAACGTGCATCTGACGACGTCGGAGGGCTGCGGCGACTACCGCCATGCATTTGGTAAACACCCTCGGGGCGGTGGAAAGTCCGAACGGCAACACGGCGAACTGGTAGTGGGTGTCGTTGACCACAAACCGAAGGTAACGACGATGGGGAGGATAGATTGCGACATGGAAGTAGGCGTCCTTCATGTCGAGGGCGGCAAACCAGTCTCCCGGATCCAGAGAGGGAATGATGGTCCCCAGGGTGACCATGCGAAACTTGGGCTTGAGCAGGTACTTGTTCAGCTCGCGAAGGTCCAGGATAGGACGTAGTCCCCCTTTCGCTTTGGGGACGAGAAAATAACGGGAATAGAATCCCCTGCCCCGCCTGTCTTGAGGCACTGCCTCTATGGCACCCACGCTCAACAGAGTCTGGACCTCTTGTAAGAGGAATTGCTCGTGAGAGGGGTCCCTGAAGAGGGACAGGGAGGGTGGGTGGGAAGGAGGGGGCGAAACAAATTGAAGGCGGTATCCCGACTGGACTGTTTGAATCACCCAGTTGTCTGTTGTTAATTGGGACCACGCCGAAAAGAAATGGGAAAGGCGGTTGTAAAATAATGGGGAAGGATCCGGTAGGGAAAGTGATGGGCCGTCCTCGAGCGTCCCATCAAAAGGCCTGCTTGGCCCCCTGAGGGGCTTTGGAAGCGGCCTGGCCCTGGTTGCGGAGGTTGCCGGCCGGACGACGGCGATTTTGGGCCGGTCGTCGGCTATTGTAAGGTCGATACCGAGACTGATAGGCCGGTCGGGAGGGCTGTGGACGGAATGGCCTGCGCTGCGTCGCCGGCGTATGCATGCCTAGAGTGCGTATCGCAATACGGCCGTCCTTCAAAGTCTGGATTCGAGAATCCGTCTTTTCCGAGAAAAGCCCCTTTGTATCGAATGGCAGGTCCTGCAGTGTATATTGGACCTCCGGCGGCAGGGTGGAAGACTGCAGCCAGGCGATACGCCGCATCGTTACACCGGAGGCCAAGGTCCTAGCACCTGAGTCCGCAGCATCGAGGGCGGCTGTGATGGAGGATCTAGACGACCGCCTCCCCTCCTCCAACATCGCCGCGAACTCCTGGCGGGAGGCTGTCGGCAGGAGCTCAGTAAATTTTGCCAGGGACGTCAAGATATCAAAGACGTACCTGGCAAGGAGGACCATCTGATTGGCTATCCTCATTTGTAGGCCTCCAGCGGAATAGACCTTTCGGCCTAGCAGGTCCATACGCCGTGCGTCCTTTGATTTGGGCGCAGGGGCCGGTTGGCCGTGCCGTTCCCTATCATTAACCGACTGGACTACCAGGGAGTCCGGGGTCGGATGCATGTACAAATATTCATAGCCCGTGGGAGGGACAGAGTACTTTCGTTCAACGCCACGGGCTGTAGGAGGCACGGACGCAGGCGTCTGCCAGATAGTGGTGGCATTCTTTTGCACGGTCCGTACAAAAGGCAGCGCAACTCGCACCGGCATGTCTGCCCCAACAACGTTTGTAATGGGGTCCTCGTCTTCCTGTACCTCCTCTATCGGCAGGGCCATAGCTGTCGCCACGCGGCGAAGGAGGTCTTGGTGAGCCTTTACATCGATGGGTGGAGGCTCCTTTGTCGCCACGCCGGCCACCGCTTCATCAGGCGAGGACGAGGAGGACAACCCCTGGACGACCGCCTCCGAAGAGGGGTCAGCTGCGTGCTCGTCGGGGCGGGGCGGGCTGCGCGTGGCCCTGGGACTCCGACGGTATAGCATCCACAGCCGGAGGCGAAGGGGCCGGTCGGGTTATTGTCGCCTCTGGAACCCTGCGCTCGGACGCGGGAGGCCTTGGTGGAAAGGGCACCCCCTGAGTCTCATACTGGGCCCATGGAACCCAGAAGCCCCACGACTGTGCCCCTTGGGGATGGCCTTGTGGGGTAGGTGGCAGGAGTCTGTATCCTTCCATGCCAGAAGCGACCGACGCGGGCCGAGATTGCCATGGAGGTGCCGAGGCGCTCACAGAGTGCGCTACAGAATGAGGCAGTCCGTCCCCGGATGGCAGGGAAGAGCGATGTTGTTCTGTTCGGTACCGGGAAGGCGACCGGGAGTGACGTCCGTCACGGTGCCGGGAGCTCGACCGGTGCCGGGAGCTCAACCGGGACCGAGACTTCCGGTGCCGTGAACGCTCGCGTGAGTCGCGGTGCCAGGACGGCGATCTCTGACGGTGCCGATGCGACGGCGACCTGGACCTCGTGCGGCGTCGGGAGTACGACTGGTACCGCGATGACGAGCGGTACCGGGACTGCGACCGACGTTTCGACGGCGATCGGTACCGCGATGGCGAGCGGTGCCGAGATCGCGAGCGACGGGACAGAGACCTGCCGTAGGACCGGGAACGAGACCGGGACCGGGTGCGTCGTCCATGTCGCCTGTCCAGGGACGGTGGCCGGGTCATTCTGGCCGGTTTTCCCGCCGACACGACAGCCCGCACCGGCGGTGCCGGGGGCCGGAGGCCTGGTGCCTCTATGAGCTGGATCAGCTCTCGCGCGGAGGCGAATGTCTCCGGCGTTGTCGGCAGCCGGGGCTCAACCACGGACGGCACCGGGGAGCGGGGCGGCGCCGGAATCGACGGGCCTTGCGGCGCCGGAGTCAAGGGTCCGGTGCACGGCTTGTGCACGGAGACCGCGGGGGCCGCAGGCTGCGCAACCGCTTTTGCAGAGTCCTCAGAGCGAACCTGAGCCAATGCCTTCGCCAGCCTCTGCTTCTTCGAGGGTGAAAGCGAGCGGTGCCGAGACTTCGTAACCGCTTTCTGAGTCGGCGGTGTTGCGGAGGTGGAGCGACTCGGTGCCGCCGGTGCGCTCTGCACCGAGGCAGTTCGCGGTGCCGGCGCGGACGATGTCGGTGGCTGAAGCGACGCCTCCATCAAGATCTGCTTCAAGCGGATATCCCGCTCTTTCCGGTGCGGTTTAAAAGTAGAACAGATCGAACACTTGTCCGTTCTGTGCCCTTCGCCCAGGCAACGGAGACAGGCGTCGTGCGGGTCTCCGATGGGCATAGGCCTCTGGCACGCCGCGCAGGGCTTAAAGCCCGGTGCTTTGGGCATGAGCCCGCAGCGGGTGAGGCAAAAGGGGAAAGCCCCCCCCTTTTACCTTATCTATTTACACTAACTATCTAACTAAGTAACTGTTAAACTAACCACTAAACTAACTATATACAAACAAGAAGCGAGAGCTAGGGTCATGGAGAACGAAGAGCACTCCACAGTTCCAACTGGCCGTCACGGGCGGTAAGAAGGAACTGAGGAGCGGACAGGCCGGCTGCGGTATATAACTCGCGCCATGGCGGCGCCACTCCAGGGGGCGCCAGCCGGCCCGCCGGTATTGCTAGGGTAAAAAAGTTCCGAGATGCCGTGCACACGCGGCGCGCACACCTAACTGGAATGCATAGGAGCAATCACTCGAAGAAGAACCCGCAGCACGCAGGCCGGCTGGCCGACGAGTTTGTGGACCGTCGGGCAGGGGATAGCAGGGAGGCATCTCGAGGGAGCAGGTCTGCCTCGATGCAGAGAGAGAGCCACCCTGAGACCACCCAAAAGGGGAATTGGGAGAACCCCCTCCCAAAGGGAACGGCCAGCGCCAGGGACAACCGACCGGTTCGAGGGGACCAACGGGACATGCGCTGCTATCACTGTGGCCAGAGGGGCCACCTGCAGATCCAGTGCCACAGACCCACGGACAAACTGAGCAGACCGACCCCCCACCGGGTTAACTTGGTAGAGACCCAGTCGGATGAGGGGCAGCGTTCGCAGGAAAGGGGGGCTGGCCATGTACCACCTGCGAAGGAGGGAGGGGGGTCCCGGGTCGACCCCTCCGAGGGGCTGGATGCTCCCAGCCCTGAGTTTTGGGCTTACAGGGTGGGCACGGGGCTACCCCTCCGGAAAGAGTGCCTTGTTCCCCTGGAGGTAGACGGGAGGGAGGTCACTGGGTACTGGGACACGGGTGCAGAGGTGACGCTGGCCCGGCCCGAGGTGGTGGACCCATATCGGATGGTGCCCAACACCTACCTGACCCTGAGGGGTGTGATCGGGACCCCATTCAAGGTGCCTGTGGCGAGGGTACACCTGAAGTGGGGGGACAAGGAGAGCCCCAAGGACGTGGGGGTGTACCCACATTTGCCCACGGAGGTGTTAATCGGGGGGGACCTCGAGGACTGGCCAAGTAACACCCGGGGTGCCCTGGCCGTGGACCGTAGTCAGAGTCGACGTAGGGCTCTGCACCCTGACACCGGGGAAGGTACTCTGCCCGAGGCGCAGGGACCTGACCCGGTGGGGAGGGAATGCCCAGGGACAGGGCTCAGAGAGGCTGTGGCCTCAGACCCAGCCAGTGAGAGAGAGCAGATCCCTGTCCCTGCCCCAGCGGCTGAGTTCTATGCCACGGTGCGGGAAGACCCCTCCTTGCGGAGGATAGAGGACCTGGCCAACCTCGGGGGGGGGGACAGACCATGGGACGAGGTGGCTGGAAAAGGTTCCTGTGGGAGAAGGGGTTCCTGTACCGAGAATGGGCTACCCCAGGGAAAATGGAGTCAGGGGGGATCAGGAGGCAGCTAGTGGTACCCCAGGAGTATCGCCACCAGCTGCTGTGCCAGGCCCATGACATTCCCCCCTCAGGGCACCAGGGAGCCTGGCGTACCCAGCAGAAGCTGCTACGGAGCTTTTACTGGCCTGGGGTCTTTACCCATGTCCAGCAGCACTGCCGCTCCTGTGACTTCTGCCAGAGGGGGAGGAAGGCCCAGGACAGGGGGAAGATGGCTGTAAGACCCTTGCCCCGCCCCGAGGAGCCTGTCCAGAGGGGGGCCAGGGCAAAAGGGGGGGCTCTGAACCGAGAGAGCCCGAATCACAGCTCCCCAGACTGGAACATGGGAAGAAGGCCCCAGCCCAGCGTGCACCCCAGGGGTATTGGCGTGGGGAAAGGGCACGGGCAGCATAAGGCTTCCCCCCTGCAACCTGCAAGTGCCCTCGAGTCCCCCTGACCTACAGGGGGGCAGGAAACTGGAATGATCTGGGGTAACTCTTCCCCCAGAACGGGGGAGACCCTGGGGCAGCCATGGGAATGTAGGTGGGTTCGAACTTCCCCAGGTCACTGGCTGGAGTGACTCCGCTCAGTTTGGTCTCGAAGGGGGGAGAGGTGTGACGAAGTGGGACTGTTCCTACTGGGGGCTGGGAATGCTGGGTGCAGGCCTCTAAGTATCTAGCAAAGCAGAAGGCCGAATGCCTGATACTCTGTCTCCTAGCAACTGATGGCCGGGCCCCTCCCTGCAAAGGTGCATCTAAAGGTGTTGGAGACAAAGGGGTCAGGTGACCTCCTGGCCCGGGAAAGAAGCTGAGCAGAGAGGAGGGGCCGGAGGGGGTTGGGCAGACTGGAGCTGGCTGGGGAAAAGAGGGGAAGCAGAGAGAGAGGGCTCTGATCCCCGATGGGGGTTATGGGGCCCCAAGATGGACCTAACAGGGGGGATCATGTTATCTGTGCCTGCAAGACCGGTGTTGGACTGTATTCCTGTCGTCTAAATAAACCTTCTGCTTTACTGGCTGGCTGAGAGTCATAGCGAATCGACAGGGAGCCCGGGGGTGTAGGGCCTGACTCCCCTACACTCCGTGACACCTACCTGTTAGTAACTGGAGTTCTTTGTGAGATGTGGTGCCTATATGTGCTCCACTTCTGGTGCGTATGTGCCCCTTGCGATGCAGATCAGAATGATTTAGCCACCAGTGGCCATTGGTTGTGCCTGCGCCCTGCATACCTCCCTTGGGCACCCCCTTACCCAGGGCGTAAAGGGGGAGGAGCTACCAAACAACCCTTGGCTCCATCCCAACTGTCAAGACCATAACAATAGAGTTGTCAGTAAAGGAGAAAGGGAGGTGGATTGTGCAGCACATTTAAACAACACATCTTAAAAACGGTACGTAACTTCCTTTTCTCCACCAAGTGCTTGTCTATATTCGCTCCATTTCTGGTGACTCACAATGTATCATAAAGCTGGAGAGGACTGAGTCTACTGAAACATTCTATCATGCAGCTTTGTTGAACCAAGCATCAGGAGATGCTTCACAATTGAGTAGTGTCTGGTAAAAGTATGTACACTACCCCATGTAGCAGCTACACACATCGGTTAAAGAAACACCCTACAAGGAAGCAGTGGAAGCTACCTGATCCCTTATAGAATGTAATCTAACCTGCCCAGATTGTTCTAAATTCTCTCTCATAAACTATTGTAATGCAACTGGACACCCACTTGGAAATCCTCTGCATCAAAATTCTTTGACCCTTTGACATCTCAGTATAGAAATAAATAGCCTAGGAGATACCCTGAAAGGCTTTGTCCTACTCATAAGAATGGCCATATTGGGTCAGATCATTGGTCCATCTAGCCCAGTATCCAGTCTTCGACAGTGGCCAATGCCAGGTGCTTCAGAGGGAATGAACAGAACAGGTATCATCACGTGACCTATTGTCCACTCCCAGCTTCTGGTGAACAGAGGTTAGGAACATAGTTTTGAATCCCTGCCCATCCTGGCTAATAGCCATCACTGGACCTATCTTCCATGAAGTTATCTAGTTCTTTTTTGAACCCTGTTATGGTTTTGACCTTCACGCCATCCCTTGGCAAAGAGTTCCACAGGTTGACTGTGCATTGTGTGAAGAACTTCCTTTTGTTTGTGTTAAACCTGCTGCCTATTAATTTCACTGGGTGACCCCTAGTTCTTGTGTTATGTGACAGAGTAAAAAAATTCTTTATTCACTTTTTCCACACCAGTCAAGATTGTATAGACCTCTATCTTATCCCCCCGAGGTGTCTCTTCCAAACTGAAAAATCCCAGTTTTTTTAATTTCTGCTCATATGGAAGCTGTTCCATACCCCTAATCATTTTAGTTGCCCTTTCCTGTACCTTTTTCAATTCCAATATATCTTTTTTGAGATGATGCGACCAGACCCATACACAGTATTCAAAATGGGGATGTTCTATGGATTTACAGAGGCATTTGGATAATTTCTGTCCTGTTAGCTATCCTATCCCTTCAAGCTCTGTCTTCCAGATAGAAGGACAGGGCTTGAAGGACATCTAATGTGTAAAAGCCACTTCACCCCTCAAGGAATGGGACTTGGAAAGAATACAGGTAAAGATATGAAATGGTTTAAATGATAGTCTGAAACCACTTCTGAGAGAAATTTAGGATGTGGTTTAAATGCGACATTATCTTTATGAAAGACAGTCTATGATGACCTTGTAATCTGCCAACCCTTTGAGCTGATGTAAATGTTATGAGGAATGAAGTCTTCATAGACCAGCGTAGACCAGCTCAAACAGATGGTCCATCAGACAGATAAACACCATGTTAAGGTCCCATAATGGAGGAGGCTGTTGCTCTGGGAGAAAGACTCTGTTTACTTTAGGGTGAGAGAAAACTGTATAATGTTGGGCTGGTGGATGATGCGCCAAGTTCACCGCCAGATGAACCCGTACTG
Organism: Cuora mccordi; assembly: GCA_003846335.1. Lineage (NCBI taxonomy): Eukaryota > Metazoa > Chordata > Testudines > Geoemydidae > Cuora > Cuora mccordi. Next base: position 24,700 of record RQSS01105340.1, on the reverse strand, counting down.
AGCTTACAGATGGTCCAGATGTTTTCAAGGACAGCAAATATTGAAGTATATCAGGAATCGATGGCCCTGTTGGGGGCAGATTGTGTTGAGATGACCATGCAGAGAGGTGTGTCCATATCACAGCCTAGGTACACCCTACTGGACTATTTCTGCTCTGAACTAGGATGTTTTGTTCATCTGCAAAACAAGTTTTTTCTAAGTCCAGTGACCAGGCAGTTTCCATGTCGTTAGATGCAGTGATATCAGGTCTGGGTGAAGAACAGATCCATTGTTCTGGCTGACTAAGTCCGGACACAGAGGTAGTACAACTGGAGGGGACAGTGACAGAGATTTGAGTTCTGGATGCCAGTATCGTCTGGCCAAGCTGGGGCTGCCAGTATGACCAAGGCTTTCTCCTGTCTGATTTTCTGTAAGACACGTGTATCAAAGGAACGAGAGTATAAGCATAATGTAGTCCCTGAGTCCAGAGCACTAGAAAAGCATCTGCTTGAGAAGCCAGTCTCTGCCCCCCTGTGAAACACAAGGTGTTGCATTTTCTGTCATGCTTAGTCGCAAACAGATCTGTGTGAAGAGCTCCCCATCAATGTAAAATGGATCTCATAACTGAGTCCTTTATGGACCATTCATGATTCTGCAACCAGTGTCTGCTCAGAGGATCCAACAGCATGGTCTGTAGACCTGGCAGATAAATTTCAGAAATCCTAATGTTGTGATATACATACCAGTTCCACAGAAGGATGGCCTCTCTACATACAGGAGTGGACCTGCTCCTTCCTTGTTTGTTTACATAGAACATCACAGTGGTATGGTCCATCATTATCTGGATGTTCTGGCCATTGATATGGGGTGGAAAAACCATGCAAGCAAGTCAGATGGCCCCAAGTTCCAGAATGTTGAACTGTTAAGGTCTCGAGATGAGCTGCTCATCCCAGTGCAGAAGCCTGGGTCAGGATGGACTTTGTGAGCAACAACGGTGAGAGAGGCGCACCCTTGCAAACTTGCTCCGGGTCATTCCACCCGTTGAAGGAGTTCAGGAGTCTTGTGGAATCTGCACTTTCACACCTTTGCTGTGTACACTGCAGACAACCTAACTGGTGAGTCTGGTGGATGGAGTCACCGATGTGCATGAAGCCATATGACTAGGGCCCTACCAAATTCACGGTCCATTTTGGTCAATTTCACGGTCACAGGATTTTAAAATCATATATTTCAGCTATTTAAATCTGAAATTTCACGGTGTTGTAATTGTAGGGGTCCTAACCCCAAAAGGGGTTACGGGGGGTCACAAGGTTATTGTAGGGTAGGTTGTGGTACTTCTACTCTTACTTCTGCGCTGCTGCTGGTGGTGGCGCTGCCTTCAGACCTGGGCAGCTGGAGAGCAGTGGCAGAGCCATCGCCAGTAGCAGCACATAAATAAAGGTGGTATGGTATGGCATGACCACCCTTACTTCTGCACGGCGGCTGGTGGAGCGCTGTCTTCAGAGCTGGGCGCCCAGCCAATGACTGATGTTCTCCAGCCACCCAGCTCTGAAGGCAGCGCAGAAGTAAGGGAAGCAATACCGTGACCCGCCCTAAAATAATCCTGTGACCCCCACACCCACAACTCCATTTTGGGTCAGGACCCCTAATTTGAGAAATGCTGGTCTCCTCTGTGAAATCTGTATAGTGTAGAGTAAAAGCACACAAAAGACCAGATTTCATGGGGAGAGACCGGATTTCACAGTCTGTGATGTGCTTTTCACGGCTGTGAATTTGGTAGGGCCCTACATATGACCCAGCAATTGGAGACTGTAGTGGGTTAGCTCTGGGTCCTCCCGCTCTGGGTCAGTAGGAGGTGTCACCCAGAGCAGGGCCGGCTCCAGACCCCAGCGCGCCAAGCACGCACTTGGGGCGGCATTTTGCCGGCAGGGCGGCAGGCGGCTCCGGTGGGCCTTCCGCAGTCATGACTGTGGAAGGTCCGCCGGAGCCGCCTGCTGCCCTCCCAGCACATCCTCCACAGGCACGTCTGCAAGAGGTCCCCCGGAGCCGCGGGACCGGCAGCGCGCCCCCTGCGGCATGCCGCCCTGCTTGGGGCGGCCAAATTCCTAGAGCCGCCCCGGACCCAGAGTCAGGGAATTAGCAGAGTAATAAGCAGTCTAAGGTCTGGCCCTTAGGCAGGGCAGGGCACCAAACAGTCTAGAAGCTTCTGGCCCTCAGGCAGGGCAGGACAATGAGCAATCAGTGGGTTCTGGCCCTCAGGCAGGGCAGAGTAAACCAGCAGTCTGTGAGCTCTGGCCCTTAGGCAGGGGCAGAGCTGCAGTGAGTCTAGGAGCCCAGACCCTCAAGCAGGGCAGAGCATCAAGCAGTGTAGGGGCTCAGGCCTCAGGCCAGGCGGAGCACCAAAGGGTCTGTGGGCTCAGGAGGGGGGCTCTCTGACCTCTGAGGGGGGGTGGAACAGTAGACAGTCTACTGCCTGACATCTTGGCTCAGGAAGACGGCAGACAAACACAGGCCTCGTGGCCTAAGATGGGGAGGCTGCCACCCCGAGGGGGGGGAGGCAGAGGGTAGGGGGACCCAGGCCCTCCCGACTCCACTGGGTCCCAGACCAGGGCCCTAACAGTGGCAGAGTGTTCCGCCACTGGGTCAGCGAGGAATCCAGCTGCAATATGTTGACTGGGTGTCTGGCAGCAGTGCAGCCAGGCTGGGGTCGGCTGTCCCTGGGCCACTTCCAACCGTCCCCCCGCGATGTACCTGAATCTGCGGGGATCCTCCGTTTCCTCCGGGTACAAAGCTAGCGGCAGTCCCATTGGCGCCTCAGTGCCTCAGACGGTTGATGGCTCTGGCAGGTCTGGCTGCTCCTCAGCTCGGAGGGGCGCCTCTTCAGTTTCCAGCCTCAGGAGCAGATGGGAGATGTCTGCCTCCTCCAGCGGCGGCCCAACAGAGCTCCAGGACTCGCCCTTTATACTTCCTGTCCCACCCCTTAACTTCCAACAGGAGGGGAAATCCCGGCCTGACTGCATCCACCAGGGACTACTGAGTGACTCCTCCCCCTCAGATTAAGTGGGAGGCCACTCCGCCTCACTACCGAGGTGTGTCCTCATTGTGGTTTGCGACTTGGTCTGCACTGGAGTGATCGGAGCCAATGTGTTGTTGAAGCTGGCTGTGGCAGGTAGGCCTTTGCTGCAGCAGAGTTTATGAAGGCTCTAATGAATCCCGTTTTCAGAGTGGAAATTAGATAAGACGTGTCCTTGATTATCGTTAGTCCCAGAGTGGAGAGCAGTGTCAAGATGTATCAAATGCTTTCTGTGACCGGTTGGGGAGACGAACCCTGCACCAACCAGTTGTTGAGGTACAGTACTCTAAGATGCTGTTCTTTCTAAGATGGGCTGCTATCATAGCCAGGCATTTCATGAAAGTCCTTGGAGCTGTTGATAGCCAGAATGGCAGCACTCTGTACTGATAGTGTGTGTTGCCCACACAAAAAAATCAGATATTTCCTGTGTGCTGAACGGATGGAAATATAGAAATATGCCTGGTGCAGACAGAGAGCTGCAGAATAGTCCAGAGGATCTAGGGAAGGAAGCATGGAGGAGATACTTACCATGTGAAGCTTGAATTGGCTATGACAAAGAGGGAATTTTCTGTAATATTTTGAGGAAGCCTATCTGTATCTCAGTTTCCCTTTGTGCTCTGTATCGCTACCCAGTCAACCTAGAGGCGTGCAGGAGGCATGAGGTATGTGTGTCACCTAGTTGTCTGGGTGAAATGAATAGGGTCATTAAAGAACGATCTGGAACCAACCCAAATCACCAGAAGGTCCAGTGAAACAAAGTTGTCCCACAACTGAACAATGCACACCTAACAGCAGGAAACTCCAGCAGGTGGGACTTGTGAACTGAGCTGGAGAACAAAGGGAAAAAGATGTCAGGTAATCAGGAGGAGGCAGCCCTTCCGAGGGACTCAGCTGCTTTCACTGGGGTGGACAAAAGACAGAGGGAGAGAGAGAGACCAAATCAGGGATGGAGTCCATCACAGCTTGGCTGGATCATCATGGCACATTGGCATACAAAAGTGTTCAGATCCCTGAGGTATAATACTGGACACCGATCTTCTGACTTCTTGGGATCCAGAAAGTAGTGGGAATAAAACCACTGTCCCTGAAACAAGTGAGGAACCTTCTCTGTTGCTCCAAGAGATATGAGTGACTGAACCTCTTGCTGTAATAACCTCGCATGGGAGGAGTCCCTGGTGGGGCGGGGAAGATGGATCAGGGTTCAAGAGGACTTGGAATTGGATCAAGTACACTTGTTGAATTACCTCCAGTAGGTACTCACTGATCAGTGGTAATATGGGTCCAGACTTCCTGGAAATAACGTGAATGGTCTGCAAATGGGGTGGGAAAGAGTAAAGTCATCTGAGACTGGTTGGCAGCTCTTGATGGAAATGTCAAATTCACTGCTTCAGGGAAGAGAGGGGAGGGCTAAGAGCCGTAGTTATTGTAGAAGTCAGGTTTCGTTTGTGAGGATGTTGCTTCTTTCTGGACTGCTCTGAAGACCTCTGGTAGGTGTGGTAGAATGGAGCAGTAACAGGATGTCTCTGAAATGGACGAGACTGCTTCCTTTCAATCTGTGGGGTATAAATACCCAGGGAGTGTGGCGGGAAATCTTTTAACATGTGTAACACTGTGTGGAAGCCAGTAAATAATTAACAAGGATTTGAAGAGATCTTAATGAATGTTAGTTAGCATGAGTTAGGCTAGCTGTGACCCTGGTGACGTGAGATTTGTGGAAGCAAGATAATGTAAGACAGAGTGAACTGTGTGAAAGTTATTACGACCTTGCAATATGCAGTCTTGCTTTTTTTCTAGTAAGATAGCAGAAAAGCTTATGTATAAACAAAATGTATTTGTTGCTTTTTACTGTCTCCATGATTGCTAGAAATTGTCTGTAACAAAGGTATAAAGGCTTGATGTGATTGTTTACCAGTTGAGAGACCTGTCCAGGACCCTGTGTCCTATGGCACTCTCTCCCTCCATTGTAATTACTGGAGAAATAATAAAGTATTTGATTTTGCTGCACCCAAACAAAAAGCGAGAACTAAGTTTTTCTTCGACAACTGGGACCCAAGGCCCCCTTTGTGGCAACCGGTAGAGAGCACAGTGGGAAGAAGGGTCTAGGGAGCCCCTGAGTCTGGGATGTCTGTGTGACAGTCTGTACCCTTATGTTCATCCTGTTTACAAGACTATGATACATTTTGTACAAAGTATGTATGTCTTGTGAGGTATCATTGGAAAACTCATACTTTGTTGGTGATTATTGTCTTGGTGAAATGTGTGGCTACATTGTATGTAAAGTTATAAGATTCTACTGTATGGTATTAATAAGACATGTTCCATGTCTGGAGGGCAGTCACAAACCGGTTCCCCAGAGATAAAAGCATAGCTGATGCCTAAGCCAGGTGTCAATGAAATCAAATGGACCATCACTTGGTTAAGTGGCCACTCTTCGGCAGGAGAGAGGATGTGGGCAAAAAATCTACATCTCGAAAAGAAACAGCTTGAGGTTCCCATCCAAACAGACTTTCTGTCTCCTGACCTTCATCTGGATAATTTGAGATAATTCTCAAAGAAGAGGAAAGGAGAGCAGATGCCTCAAATGATGTCCCCCTTTCTCTCTACCCACAGTATCGACAACACCTGAAGAACAAAGGAAGCAGCATTGGACTGGGGAGGGATCCACACTGAAAGAGATTCAGCCACTAACATGTAGTGAGAGAGACCTTTGCTTTGAATATACTTAGCTTGTTAAGTTAGGTATTAGTTGCTTTTTACTTTTATTGTAACCAATTCTGAAGTTTAGGCCTCATTACTTGTAATCACTTCAAATCTATCTTTTGATAGATACATTTATTAATAAATACATTTATTTTACTCTTTGATTTAAAACTGGGTGTTTGGACTGAAGTTTTTGGGAAACTCCATTTGGGATAACAGGATTTGTGCATATCATTTCCTGTTAATAAAATTAGGGACTTCATACGAGCTTGTATTGTCCAAGAGGACACTGGGCAATACAAGACGCACATTTTTGGGGTAAAGTGTGGGACTGGGAATTTTCTGGGGTTGCTCTACAGTGTAATTCAAGAGTGGCTGGCCATAGCACTCATACAATATAACTGGGAGCAACTTACATGCTAGAGGCTGGGTGTGAGCAGACCAGGAGTGGTAGCTCTCACAGTGAAGCAGTGTAAAAGGTACCCTAGGTTGGAGAACTGAGGGAACAGAGCTGTTCATTGGTCTAGATTGTACCTTGGCTAATGTCACACTGTACTAGTTTGCCAAAGAATGTCACGTAAGGTCTTTAATGAAAGCCCGTGTCACACTGGTCATCCTAACAATTGTGAGAGGTGTGTATGGAAAACATATGAGGAGTTATGTATATGTATTAAAAATATGTTCTCTAGGTCTGTGAGTTAATGCAGGTCACCAAAAGGTGATCCACATACTCCTGTCAGGCAGGGGGGGAAGAGATGCTTCTCTCTCTCTGGCCACTCATGTGTAAACTGAGTTTTGAGTGGTTCACAGCGGGGTACCATTTACAGTCTGAGCAAAATGCTAATCAACAGATTGTGAGAGCGGCGGGAAAAAAGAAAAGCAGCAGGGGATATCCTGTTGAGGAGTAAACGCAATGAACATTTGGAACCATATCTGGGGTGCAGATGAACCCCCAGTTATCCTTGACCGGTGAGGCAAGCTCCCAGGGGCTTCACCGCGTGAAAGCAGGGTCTCAGCCATCCTGATTGAAAAATGCCGTGAGAAGAGGACTTGGGGTAAGCAGTGCCTTATTAGACAAAGGGGCATCTTGTTAACTGAATTCAGGCTCTAGAATGTGTTTATGATTTTACTGTATATTTAACCCCTTGTTTCCAACACTTTGGTTTCCTGGCATAGGGATCTCTGTGCTTTGTTAAATAAACACCCACTTGCTTGCTCTGTAATAAATCTAAGTTCTGTGTGTTAATTGGAGCTGGGATCGAAGGTATAACTAGTAAGCTGTGGTGCACTGGTCTTCTGGGAGCAGTGGGCCTGGTAATTTTGTGAGTGCCCAGTGGAGAAGGGGCCGGACACTATAGGGGATGCTCAGAGGACTGGGGGCTGGAGCGTGCCCATTGCTAACCTGTGAAGAAAGAGTGAGGCGTGTGGAAGCCTGGAGAGCAATGCCTGTGTTGCTGGTCAGGGAACTGAGTCCCAGGAGGCTCGGTCTAGGCCTTCTCATGCTAAGAGCAGGTGGTAGCGAGGTGCCTCACAAGCCCGGGGAACCTTGGGAAGCGTCACAAACACTTCAGCCGGTTTTGCACTTTCAAGTTCACTCCACTCAAAGGGAAGATCGTCCAATGTATTTCCAGCGTCCTGTGGCAGCCCAGAGCACTGTAGCCATGATGGGCGATGCTTGGTGACTGCAGTCACCATAGAAAGTGGGGTCCACCGCATCTATTGGTGCTGAATGAGGCCTTAACTATTAACTGACCCTGAAATTTGTCCTTGGCTTCAGAAGGATGTTTCTCCAGGACCTCAATGGCCTTGTTCCAGTTCAAATGGTCAGAACAGGAAAGGAAATTATCAAAATTTGCCACACAAACTTGTAACTCACAGATGAGTAGCTCTTCCTTCCCATGAGATCCAGTTTTTTCAGTTTCTTATCTTAAGGGGTGGTCTTAGAAGATTGTGGTTTAGTCATTGCCTCTGCTGCAGTCACCACTAAAGATCCAGGAGGAGGCTGAGAACAGAAATATTCAAATCCTACAGAAAGGACTTGATGTTGCTTTTATGTCTTCTTTGACAGTAGTGGTAAAGATGGTGGAGTCTGCCACAATAAATGGACTGGTACAAAAATGCCCTTTTATAGGAACTGCAAGTCTCTCAGGCAAAGGAGTGTGTAAAATGTCCAGCAATTTGTCCCTTTTCCTGGACACTCTGCACTGGGATCCCCAATGCCTCCACCATGCACTGCAGAAGCTCTTGGTACATTTTATCGTTTGCCAATAGAGATGTAGGAGGTGGTGCTATGACTTCATCTGACGATGAGGATGTTCCCCAATTGCCCCAGCAAGTAGCTGTTGGGGCATAACTTCCTGCATCATCTGGGGCTGTATGTCAGAAGCTTGAGGAGTCTATGGCACAACCAGTTGATCCTTCAAAGAATACCTCACCCTCAAGTGGATCTGGCTATGTGTTTAGAATGTCATGAGACCATGGGGGCCAGTAAGGCCAGGAACCTTGGCCATACTAGTAAAGAGAATGAAGCCATGTAGGTGGATACAAGCAAAGGGTCTAGTACTATCATGCCTATATCTGCCCTTATTCCTAAAGGGTTTCTCTAATACATAGGGGCCATAAAAAGGTACCCTAGCGGAACAGAATATTGAGCCCCCTTCACTACCCCCACAAGAAGAAGTGGAGGCTGAAAACTCTTCTAATGGATGGGCTGATCTTAAGAGTGCCTGAGGAACATCACAGAAATGTAGGGCTGGAAGGAACATTGAGAGGTCATCTAGTCCAGCCCCCTGCACTGAAGCAGGACCAAGTAAACCTAGACGAGACCATCCCTGACAGGTGTTTACCCAACCTGTTCTTAAACACCTCCAGTGATGGGGTTTCCACAACCACACTTGGAAGTGTGTTCCAGAGCTTAAATACACTTATAGTTAGGAAGTTTTTCCTCATACACCTCTACCCCAATATAACGTAACCCGATATAACACAAATTCAGATATAACGCAGTAAAGCAGCGCTCTGGGGGGGCGGGGCTGCGCACTCCGGCGGATCAAAGCAAGTTTGACATAACGCGGTAAGATTTTTTGGCTCTCGAGGACAGCGTTATATCGAGGTAGATGTGTATTTAATCTAAATCTCCCTTGCAGCAGATTAAGCCCATTACTCCTTGTCTGACCTTCAGTGGAGATGGAAACAATCGATCTCCATCCTCTTTATAACAGCCCTTAACATATTTGAAGACTGTCCTCAGGTCCCCCTTCAGCCTTCTTTTCTTCAGACTACATATGCCCAGTTTTTTGACCTTTCCTCATACGGCAGGTCATTTGCCTTTGATCATTTTGGTTGCTCTCCCCTGGACTGTCTCCAATTTATCCACATCTTTCTTAAAGTGTGGCACCCAGAACTGGACCCAGGATTGCAGCTGAGGTCTCACCAGTGCTGACTGGAATGGGGCAATTACCTCCTGTGCTATACATTCAGCACTCCAATTAATACACTTCAGAATGAAATTAGCTTTTTTTGTAACTGCATCACACTGTTGACTTGTATTCAATTTGTGATTGACTGTAACCCACACATCCTTTCCAGCAGTATTATCATCTAGCCCGGTATTCCACATTTTGTAATTGTTCATTTGATTTCGACTCCCTAAGTGTTGTACTTTGCACTTATCTTTAATTAATTACATCTTATTGATTTCAGACCCATTCTCTAATATGTCAAAGTTGTTAAGAATTTGAATCCTGTCCTCCAAAGTGCTAGCAACCCCTCCCAGCTTGGTGTCATCAGCAAATTTTATAAGCACATTCTCCATTCCATTATCCAAGTCATTAAATGACAATACTGAGTAGTACTGGACCCAGGACTGATGCTTGCGGGATCCTATTAGACACGAAATCCTCCCTGCAGTGCCAAGGGATCAGTCATCAGAGGAACCAAGGACTCAGGACTCCTTCTCTCTGGGCGCCAGAGGGACCAGGGATTGGCCTCGAGCTGCCCTTCTCAAGTGACACAGAAAGAGGAGACGTAGCAGACACCTGAGGAGGAGATCTACTCCCATGCTCCTTGGCAGGATGGTATCCATCACACTCGAGGTTGCTAACCGGGGCAGGCACAGCCTTAGAGGTGGAAGAGGTGGCTGCCAGGGTAACATAACCTGTCTACTCCTACTTGAGAGTCCCCCGTTTATACATCCCAGGATCGCATTAGCGCTTTTGGCCACAGCGTCGCACTGGGAGCTTGTCTTCAGCTGATTATCCATCACGATCCCCAAGTGTTTTTCAGAGTCCCTGCTTCCCAGGCTAGACTCCCTTACCCTGTAAGTATGGCCGACACTCTTTGCTCCGAGGAGAGGGACCTAACTAACTAAACCATTATCTCCTGTAAAAATTGTTAACTATCAAATATTACTATTTACAAAATATAAAGAGAAAAACTTCAGTGGAGCAGGAGACCGGACACTGCTGCTGGCTCTGTCTCTCAGCCAGAGGCCGTGAGAAGGAACTGAGGGTTGGCTGGTTGCTCAACCCCCATTGTGCCCTTGGGAAGTGGGGCTTGAGGACATGGAGAGCACAGCTAAAGCATTCAATCTCCAGTGCATGGGGCACATGAGCACCAGAAGTGCAGCACATCCGGCAAGCAGTCAACATCAATGGAGGTTACAGTGTGGTACAGACATATCCCACTCTGTCACACCGGTAATCCCGTTACCTTGCCAGTGTAGGGGATTCCAGCCTTGTAAGTCTCGTCAGCATCATCAAAGGTCACCGTAGCGATTTCAGACACGATGTCACAGCTCTTGGTTGCATTGAGCTCCACCCCTAGCAGGAGAGGGAGGGACGATAGGAGGAAGGTGCTGGTGCTGAGAGCGACACCAGAGTTCAGGCTACGTCCCAGATTTCTCTACATAACAATCCACCCAGCCATTTCTACCCCCTCTCGCTATGGACTGGAGGGTGTGATTGGGGGAGAATCTGGGAGGTTCGGCTGGGGGCGGAGAAAGATTTTCCTGGAGAATCTGGGAACTAGAAAATTTAGATCCATCTTCTCTGGGCCTTAATCCCAAACCAGCCACGTGACATTTGCCAGCAGGGTCTCCTGGCTCTGCGGCCCTTTCCCCAGCAGAGAGCTCCTTACTGAGCGGCCCCAGAGCTGACCCCGCACACAGGCCTCTGGGCACAGGGCCTGCCCCCAGAAAGGGCTGTTTTCAGAAGTGCCCAGTGACCCGTTGCTGTTCTGGACCCACTCTCCTCCAGCCACTTCGCCATCGCTGATGTCAGCACCCAAGGGTAACGTTGTAGCCACCCCACAGTTACAGTTTTCAGCCAAACAGGTGTCGCCACTCTGGAAATTAGGATTCTTCTGGGTTAAATGTGGAGTTATCTGGGTTCGTTACTAAGCGATTAGCACTTGCCGTTTTGAACGCTAAGCGCTAACGTCACTGAGGCTGTGACTCAGGGCCCAGCGACACAGGCTGGGCCGTCACTCCGCTCTGCCAGCTCAGTCCACAGCCAGAGGCCACTCGCGGGAGGGTGTTTAGTCTTTGCATGAACGTGCCCAGGTCTGAACTCCTCATGACGGATTGATCCCAGTGATGGGCTGAACCAGAACCCCAGATCCAACCCCCCAACGCTACCTGTGGGCCCGTCTCTAAAGCAGCTGGGCTACGAATGACATGACCACATGTACAAGTGAGACCCTCTGCCCCGGGGGTTTAGTGCTGGGGCCTGCCTGGGGCGTGCACGTGTGCTTGATTTCAGTCCCACCTGTCCCCAGGCTTGCCAGTTTTGGTTGGAAGTATTCCTGGAGGTTTCTTCGCATGACATAATCTTTAATTAAAGATTAATATTTAATCCCTGGAGACTCCAGGCCAATCCTGGAGGGTTGTCAACCTTACCTGTCCCCTCCTCCACTAGAGATGCCTGGGCCTGGAAGCTCAGCTTGTAGCCAGAGTGGGTCAGGTTGAAGAGAGCCGTCCCCACCTCTCTGGAAAAGCAGCCGTTGCTGTCAGTCTGGAGGGAGAGAATCAGAGCCCGTTAGCAGCAGCTCTGCACCAGGCCCCACAGGTGTCAGCTCAGCGGGTCTCTCATCGGGCTTGGCCTGGTTAGTGCTGGGACGGGAGACACTCAAAGAGAACCTGGGTGCTAAAGTCAGCAGCAGGGGGCGCTCTCACCTTGGAGTCAGCCCTGACCCCGGTACCTCAGCGCGGTGCTAGGGGGCGCTGTGCAGCTGGAGCTGCTGTGGGTGGAATGAGACGTAAAACAGGCCCTGGCCACTCGTGCCCATCACAGATCCCCTGGTGCTGGTCCCCCATCGTCGTGGTAACGCTGGCTGATTCCAATCGCCCCCCTCAACCTCACCAGGGACTGAGAGCATTCGGGGAGATCTGCCCCCGCCTAACGAGAGCTGCTGATGAGGACGGGCGGCCCCGTAACCTGGGGCACTAGCCTAGGTCTGGAGAGACCTGGGGGCAAGTCCCTGCTCTGCCACAGGCTGCCTGCAAGTTGCTCTGAGAATGGCTCCAGCAGAACCCCCCTGTGGCCTCGAGTCTGAGCCCAGCCCTGCGGATCCCGCTTGTGCTGTGGGGCTAGAACCAGCAGGTCAATGGTTGGGTCCAGGCGCTAGACCCGGGGAGGCTCCAGCCGAGCGTCTACACTGTCCCTTTAGCCCCACGGCGCAAGCCCCAGGCAGCAGAGCTGGGCAGGGAGACGCTGCTGCAGGGTTTTTGCTGCGCAGACGGACCCTGAGCATCTCATTGCCTCAGTTCCCCATCTGTACAATGGGCACAGGAGCCTGCCCCACCTCCCGGGGGCTAGGAGGGTAAGTGAGGCACTGAGATAGTGTGGTGAGGGGGGTGGGGCGTAGAAGTCTCTAAGCCCTGCGACACAGCTGCCAGTTGTCTGCAGTGTGTGTGTTTGTGGTGTGCTTGCTGCTTGATTGAAATATACCGTATGGTCTGTTTGTTTTTGCTGACCGTGTGTGCGCTGAGCCTAGCGGCCTGCTAGGCAAGCCTGTGATCCCTAAGCCCTTTATCCCCCATCAACCCTTAACCAGGGGGCGGGGCTACTCAGGAAGACCAGGGCTTTAAAGAGCTCCTAAGCAACCAGAGGAGCTAGTGAACAGGAGCGGCTAACAGGGGAGTTTTGCGAGGGAGTTTAGAGCGGGGAGTGTGAGCTGGGGGGCTAGATACTCTTAACATTCTTTAAATTTAAAGCCCAAACCACCTCCTGATAAAACCAAAACAACAACAAAGGACCAAGCTTCAGGAGTCAAAAGGGAATGCAGGGAGAAGTCCAGCTACAGAGTCGGGGCTACCCAGGTTATTGCATCCAAGGCAGCATGTATGATTACCTGCCCTACGGCAGGTGGCGTACGTGTGCATTCGATGCAAGGAGCTCCTGGCCCTCAGATACTGTGTATGGGCTTTGGAGACCAGAGTGGCTGAGCTGGAGGAGCTAAGGGAGACAGAGAGATACACATAGATGAGACTTTCCGGGACACAGTAGAACAGTCCCACCCCTGCCTCTGTGCTGTTGAGGAGGATGAAAGTCTCAGGGAAGAAGAACATCCAACTGGAGCAGAGAGAAATGATCCCATAGTTGGGACCCTCCTTCCAGATGATGTCGTGATAGCCTCTCGCCCTGAGGATACCTCTCTAGGGGAGGTAACTCCAGTTATTAGGAAGAGACAGATAATAGTTATGGAGGATTCGATCATTAGAAACATAGATAGCTTGGTTTGCGATGACTGGGAGAACTGTATGATGGCTTGCCAGCCTGGTGTGAAGGTTGCAGATCTCTCGAGACATCTAGATAGACTTCTGTGTAGTTCTGGGGAGGAGCTGGTGCTCGTGGTATATGTAGATACCAATGACATAGGGAAGGATAGGAGAGAGGTCCTGGAGACCAAATTTAGGCTAGGTAAGAGATTGAAGTCCAGGACCTCCATGGTGACATTATGCTTCCAGTTCCACACGCAGGGCCAGTTAGACAGGCAGAACTGCAGGGTCTCAATGCGTGGATGAGACGATGGTTTAGGGAGGAGGGGTTTAGGTTTATTAGGAACTGGGGAAACTTTTGGGAAAGGGGGAACCTATACAGGAAGGATGGGCTTCACCTAAACCAAAATGGAACCAGGTTGCTGGCACTTAAAATTAAAAGGTCATAGAGCAGTTTTTAAACTAAGGCCTGGGGGAAAGTCGACAAGTCCGGAGGAGCACATGGTTCAGACAGCGACATTGCTTAGGGGAGGATCTATTAATGGAGATTTTCTATGTCCTAGTAAGGAGGAGAGGATGGAAGATGATAAAATACAGGTAGGATCTGATGAGAAACAGTCAAATGAAAAAAAAAAGTTCCATTCAATTACCTCATGTAATGGCAGACAGCTAAAAACTGACAAGTTTTTAAAGTGCTTACATGCCAATGCTAGAAGTCTAAATATTAAGATGAGTAAACTAGAGCACCTCGTATTAAATGAGGACATTGATATAATAGGCATCACAGAAACTTGGTGGAATGAGGATAATCAATGGGACACAGTAATACCAGGGTACAAAATATATCGGAAGGACAGAACAGGTCGTGGTGGTAGGGGAGTGGCACTATATGTGAAAGAAAGAGTAGAATCAAATGAAGTAAAAATCTTAAATGAACCAAACAGTACCACAGAATCTCTATGGATAGTAATGTTGGTGCCACTAGGCCTGAGTAAACCAAAGTTGTGACTGCAGGCCTGAGTGAACCAGAGGTCTTCCATGCTGTGAACTTTAACCAGCCTAAGATGCTAACAGACTGTAAGCAAAATGTGTAGCTGTCAGCAATCTCCGCTTGCAAATGTAGGAGTTTGAAACAGCAGAAGCGGCGGGGAGGAGGGGGAGAGGGGGAAGGAAAATCTGTATGCGTTTGTTCTGTCAAGGCCAACAGATAAGCTTGTGGATGAGAACCTTTTCTAACACGCTGAAATGTAATGTTTTAAGTAACTGCTGTTGGGAAGGGAGGGGTGAGGAGGAAAACCGAACAAAAGGCTTACACAGACAAGGGGGGTATAAATGCTGGGACCCCGCCTGTGAGCGGGCGTGCAGGATTTGAGAATGCTTTTCTCCCTGGCACCTATTTGGGCTCAAATAAACCTGGTTTTTGCTTCTCCACCCTGGTGTGATAATTAGTGCGACGCACACCGGGCAACGAACCAGCTGTTGCTCCGCCTCGGGCTCTTTGAGCCGGCAACAGTAATTCCATGCTCTAATAAGAAGATTATAGCAGTAGGGATATATTACCGACCACCTGACCACGATGATGATAGTGACTATGAAATGGTCAGGGAGGTTAGAAAGGCTATAAAAATAAAAAACTGAATAATAATGGGGGATTTCAACAATCCCCATATTGACCGGGTTCATATCACCTCAGGAAGGGATGAAGAGAGAAAGTTTTTTGACACCTTAAAAGACTGCTTCTTGGAGCAGCTAGTCCTGGAACCCACAAGAGGAGAGGCAATTCTTGATTTAGTTCTAAGTGGAGCACAGGATCTGGTCCAAGAGGTGAATATAGCTGGACCACTTGGTAATAGTGACCATAATATAATTAAATTTAACATCCATGTGGTGAGGAAAACACCACAGCAGCCCAGCATGGCAGCATGTAATTTCAGAAAGGGGAACTACACAAAAATGAGGAAGCAGCAAAGAATCCTGTGGCACCTTATAGACTAACAGACGTTTTGCAGCATGAGCTTTCGTGGGTGAATACCCACTTCTTCGGATGCAAGTAGTGGAAATTTCCAGGGGCAGGTTTATATATGCAAGCAAGAAGCAAGCTAGAGATAACAAGGTTAGTTCAATCAGGGAGGATGAGGCCCTGTTCTAGCAGTTGAGTGAAAACCAAGAGAGGAGAAACTGGTTCTGTAATTGGCAAGCCATTCACAGTCTTTGTTTAATCCTGAGCTGATGGTGTCAAATTTGCAGATGAACTGGAGCTCAGCAGTTTCTCTTTGAAGTCTGGTCCTGAAGTTTTTTTGCTGCAGGATGGCCACCTTAAGGTCTGCTATTGTGTGGCCAGGGAGGTTGAAGTGTTCTCCTACAGGTTTTTGTATATTGCCATTCCTAATATCTGATTTGTGTCCATTTATCCTCTTCCTTAGAGACTGTCCAGTTTGGCCGATGTTCATAGCAGAGGGGCATTGCTGGCATATGATGGCATATATAACATTGGTGGACGTGCAGGTGAATGAACCGGTGATGGTGTGGCTGATCTGGTTAGGTCCTGTGATGGTGTCGCTGGTGTAGATATGTGGGCAAAGTTGGCATCGAGGTTTGTTGCATGGATTGGTTCCTGAGTTAGAGTTACTATGGTGCGGTGTGCAGTTACTGGTGAGAATATGCTTCAGGTTGGCAGGTTGTCTGTGGGCGAGGACTGGCCTGCCACCCAAGGCCTGTGAAAGTGTGGGATCATTGTCCAGGATGGGTTGTAGATCCCTGATGATGCGCTGGAGGGGTTTTAGCTGGGGACTGTATGTGATGGCCAGTGGAGTCCTGTTGGTTTCTTTCTTGGGTTTGTCTTGCAGTAGGAGGCTTCTGGGTACACGTCTGGCTCTGTTGATCTGTTTCCTTATTTCCTCGTGCGGGTACTGTAATTTTGAGAATGCTTGGTGGAGATTTTGTAGGTGTTGGTCTCTGTCTGTGGGGTTAGAGCAGATGCGGTTGTACCTCAGTGCTTGGCTGTAGACAATGGATCTTGTGGTGTGTCCAGGATGGAAGCTGGAGGCATGAAGGTAGGCATAGCGGTCGGTAGGTTTTCGGTATAGGGTGGTGTTAATGTGACCATCAATTATTTGCACCGTAGTGTCTAGGAAGTGGACCTCCCGTGTAGATTGGTCCAGGCTGAGGTTGATGGTGGGGTGGAAGCTGTTGAAATCGTGGTGGAATTTTTCCAGAGTCTCCTTCCCATGGGTCCAGATGATGAAGATGTCATCAATGTAGCGTAGGTAGAGAAGGGGCGTGAGTGGACGGGAGCTGAGGAAGCGTTGTTCCAGGTCAGCCATAAAAATATTGGCATATTGTGGGGCCATGCGGGTGCCCATAGCGGTGCCACTGATCTGGAGATATATATTGTCATCAAATTTGAAATAGTTGTGTGTGAGGATAAAGGCACAGAGCTCAGCAACCAGTTGTGCTGTGGCATCATCAGGGATACTGTTCCTGACAGCTTGTATTCCATCAGTGTGTGGGATGTTTGTGTAGAGAGCCTCTACATCCATGGTGGCTAGGATGGTGTTTTCTGGAAGGTCACCAATGCATTGTAGTTTCCTCAGGAAATCAGTGGTGTCACGGAGATAGCTGGGAGTGCTGGTGGCATAGGGTCTGAGTAGAGAGTCCACATATCCAGACAGTCCTTCAGTGAGAGTGCCAATGCCCGAGATGATGGGGCGTCCAGGATTTCCGGGTTTGTGGATCTTGGGTAGTAGATAGAATAACCCTGGTCGGGGCTCTAAGGGTATGTTGATTTGTTCCGGTGTTAGTGTAGGGAGTGTCCTGAGTAGATGGTGCAGTTTCTTAGTGTATTCCTCAGTGGGATCTGAGGGAAGTGGCTTGTAGAATTTGGTGTTGGAGAGTTGTCTGGTGGCCTCCTTTTGGTAGTCAGACCTGTTCATGATGACAACAGCACCTCCTTTATCAGCCTCTTTGATTATAATGTCAGGATGGTTTCTGAGGCTGTGGATGGCATTGCGTTCTGCACGACTTAGGTTATGAGGCAAGCAATGTTGTTTTTCCACAATTTCTGCCTGTGCACGTCGGCGGAAGCATTCAATGTATAGGTCCAGACTGTCATTTCGACCCTCAGGAGGAGTCCATGTGGAGTTCTTCTTTTTGTGCTGTTGGTGGGAGGGTAACTGTGTATCAGGGTGCTGTTCAGTGTTGTCCTGAAAGTATTCTTTGAGTCGGAGACGGCGAAAGTAGGCTTCCAGATTGCCGCAGAACTGTATCATGTTGGTGGGGGTGGCAGGGCAGAAAGAGAGTCCCCGAGATAGGACAGACGTTTCTTCTGGGCTGAGTGTGTGGTTGGATAGATTGACGATATTGCTGGGTGGGTTAGGGGTACCACGGTTGTGGCCCCATGTAGCAGGTAGGAGTTTAGACAGCTTACCTCGTTATCTCTAGCTTGCTTCTTGCTTGCATATATAAACCTGCCCCTGGAAATTTCCACTACTTGCATCCGAAGAAGTGGGTATTCACCCACGAAAGCTCATGCTGCAAAACATCTGTTAGTCTATAAGGTGCCACAGGATTCTTTGCTGCTTCTACAGAACCAGACTAACA
Source organism: Cuora mccordi (assembly GCA_003846335.1). Lineage (NCBI taxonomy): Eukaryota > Metazoa > Chordata > Testudines > Geoemydidae > Cuora > Cuora mccordi. The sequence goes on along the minus strand of RQSS01105340.1, from coordinate 6,632 downwards.
CGGCTACCCCTCTGAAAAATGAGGAAGTTCGTTAAACAGAAATTAAAAGGTACAGCGCCATAAGTGAAATCCCTGCAAGCTGCATGGAAACTTTTTAAAGACACCATATTAGAGGCTCAATTTAAATGTATCCCCCAAATTAAAAAACATAGTAAGAGAACCAAAAAAGTGCCACTGTGGCTAAACAAAGTAAAAGAAGCAGTGAGAGGTAAAAAGGCATCCTTTAAAAAGTAGAAGTTAAATCCTAGGGAGGAAACTAGAAAGGAGCATAAACTCTGGCAAACGAAGTGTGAAAATATAATTAGAAAGGCCAAAAAAGAATTTGAAGAACAGCTAGCCATAGACTCAAAAAGTAATAGCAAACAATTTGTTTAAGTACATCAGAAGCAGGAAGCCTGCTAAACAACCAGTGGGGCCACTGGACAATCGAAATGCTGAAGGAGCACTCAAGGATGATAAGGCCATTGCGGAAAAACTAAATGAATTCTTTGCACCGGTCTTCACAGCTGAGGATGTGAGGGAGATTCACAAACCTGAGCTGTCCTTTGTAGGTGACAAATCTGAGGAATTGTAACAGACTGAAGTGTCACTAGAGGAGGTTTTGGAATTAATTGATAAACTTAACATTAACAAGTCACTGGGGCCAGATGGCATTCACCCAAGAGTTCTGAAGGCACTCTAATGTGAAATTGCGGAACTATTAACTATGGTTTGTAACTTGTCCTTTAAATCAGCTTCTGTACCAAATAACTGGAGGATGGCTAATGTCACGCCAATTTTTTAAAAGGGCTCCAGAGGTGATCTCGGCAATTACAGGCTGGTAAGCCTGACTTCAGTACTGGGCAAACTGGTTGAAACTCTACTACAGAACAAAATTGTCAGACACACAGATGAACATAATTTATTGGGAAAGAGTCAACATGGTTTTTGTAAAGGGAAATCATGCTTCACCAATCTACTAGAATTCCTTGAGGGGGACAACAAGCATGTGGACAAGGGGGATCCAGTGGATATATATGTATTTATATTTTCAGAAAGGCTTTGATAAGGTCCCTCACCAAAGGCTCTTAATCAAAGTACGCTGTCATGGGATAAGAGGGAAGGTTCTCTCATGGATTGGTAACTGCTTAAAAGATAGGAAACAAAGGGTAGGAATAAATGGTAGGTTTTCAGAATGAAGAGAGGTAAATAGTGGTGTCCCCCAGGGGTCTGTACTTGGACCAGTCCTATTTAACATATTCATATATGATCTGGAAAAAGGGGTAAGCAGTGAGGTGGCAAAACTTGCAGATGATACAAAACTACTCAAGATAGTTAAATCTCAGGCAGACTGGAAAGAGCTACAAAAGGATTTCACAAAACTGGGTTACTGGGCAACAAAATGGCAGATTAAATTCAATGTTGATAAATGCAAAGTAATGCACATTGGAAAACATAATCCCAACCAATGTTCCCTCTAATTTTTTCCATCCATGTGCGGAATAAATTTTGTTATGTTTACCGAGGTATGTGCCTATGTGGACCACCAGTAGAAACAAATAACCTAGATCTAATATATATTTTAAAAAGTTACCATAGGAATAATTACTCCAGCCAGGACAGGTTAGGCATTTTAGAACTCAATACTCACATAATTAAATTTAAGTCTAAGAGAAATAAAAATTATGAAATGCATAGACCAATCAAAACACTAAAATAACAGACTATCAAATAATAAAATTACAGAGAATATATGTGCATTACAGGAAGTACCAAGAGGTAGCAACAATAATACAAGTATGTGTTGGGAGGTGAGTGTAACAGAGACAGAGTGTGTGTGTGACAGACTGTGTGTGACACAGAGACTGTGTGTCTGTGACACAGAGACAGTGTGTATGCTGGCTGCTGGGGAAAGCCGTGCACTGTCTCTTTAAAACACTCACTGAAAGCTCTCCTGCTCTGTCCTGAGCCCTGTTGTCTCCCCTCCCCAGCTCTGCGAAGATGGGGTACCTGGACATGGGGAGAGAGGCAGAGACTCTGTGAGCTGGCTGCTGGGGAAATCTGAGAAACAGTGCCCTCACTGTCTCTTTAAGAAAGGCACTCAGCCACTCACCATTCAGAGGGCAGAAGCTAACCAACCTGATAGCCATCTATGATGAGATAACTGGTTCTGTGGATATGGGGAAAGTGGTGGACCTGATATATCTTAACTTTAGCAAAGCTTTTGATACGGTTTACCACAGTATTCTTGCCAGAAAGTTAAAGAAGTATGGGTTGGATGAATGGACTGTAGGGTGGATAGAAAGCTGGCTAGATTGTTGGGCTCAACAGCTCGATGTCTAGTTGGCAGATGGTATCAAGCAGTTGGTCCTGGGGCCAGTTTTGGTCAACATCTTTATTAATGATGTGGATGATGGGATGGATTGCACCCTCAGCAAGTTCGCAGATGACACTAAGCTGAGGGGAGAGGCAGATATGCTGGAGGGTAGGGATAGGGTCCAGAGTGACCTAGACAAATTGGAGGATTGGGCCAAAAGAAATCTGATGAGGTTCAACAAGGACAAGTGCAGAGTCCTGCACTTAGGAAGGAAGAACCCATGCACCGCTACAGGCTGGGGACAGCAGCGTAGCTAGGGGGGGGTGCAGGGGAAGCAGCCGCTTCTCCTCAGCACATTTTCCCCAAAGCAGCACCTTAGTTAGGGGTTGTAGTAAGTGCAGGACCTGATAAAGGCCAATGTTGTGTACCAGGGAGGCCGGGGGGGCCCTCCCAAGGTGCTCTGTAAGAACGAGGCCGACACACACTGTGAGTTATTGGCTTTAATGAAGGTAAAGTGACACATCTGCAACGGGGACCCCAAGCGTTGCTGTCACTGAGACGGGGACCCAGCGCCCTGTAGCTTGGCCTGGGGTGAAGTCCGAAGACAAACACAAAGCATGCTCATTTTATACAAAAAGCAGCAAACCAGCTCATACATAATGCAATAGAAACTCTCCACCCTCCGGGGCTGCCCCCCTGGCTAACAGCCAGGGGCTTGCCACGCAGCAGTCCCAGCCGGTTACGGCAGGTTAAAACTAGCATGCCGTGCCCTACAATAACCGGAGGCTGAGAAAGCGGAACTGCCTAAGCTAAGCCGTAACAGAATCTTCCGTGGTTCCCTAGCCTCCTACAGCCCAGTATGAGGCCTGAGGCCTGAACTAAAGTAATGGACAAGACTTAGCTAAAAAGCAAAGTAAGGCTGTGAGCTGAAGGCCGGCTCGGCTCACAGAAGCTGGCAAGGAAAGGGCTGATGTTGCATAAACATATATTCACCTAGCATACCGAAGTATAAACACAGCACTAGAATACACTATACTGAAACATTCCATAGATAATAAAAAGACAGGCCGACCCATCCCAATGACAGGGGCAAAAGGGTAAAATGATGGATAGAGTTGTTTTGATTGAACCAACATGTACAAGGTAAAAGGCGGCACCTTAATACGTAGAGAGGTTGAACCTTGCTGCGTAGAGGGGTGGCACCTCAATACGTCAGGTGTGATGTGTAACTTGTTTGTATCTGTGTATAAGAATGCATCCCTGGGGCGGTGTCTTTGTCCGGCCGAGGGGGCAGTGGAAAGTCCCGCCACTGACTGAGCCGGGTCCTTTGCCAAGAGGCACTTTCTTGTAGTATGCCCTGAATTAGGCTAAGAAACCTACAGGGAACTGCCATTGTGTCCGAGGTCGCAATAAACCTAGCTGACGTGGCTTTGCATCTTACTGGACTCTGTGGTTATTAGGGGTTCTCGTCGGGTCTGCTGTGTCAGCTATCTGCGCAGAGCTGGGGCAGCACACAGAGGGAACACATGCACGCAGCCGAGTGATACCAACATTGGAGAAAGCAGAGCACCATACCAGTACCACCACTGGACTGGCATATGTAGAGCAATGGTAGAAACACAGGCTCTGAGAAATAGTAATAAAAGTAAAAAAGCAAGAATTTTGCAACTCATGTCTATGGCAGTGAGATGGCTTAAACAGCATGCTGGCATGCTGCCCAAACAAGTAACAGTAACAAAGAAAGAGTTAAAAGAATCAGAAGAAGCTACACAGCCCTGGAATGCTCCCACCCCCCTTGCAGGATGGCAAGCAGCCCAGAGACAACCAGTACAGAAACAGAGTGAAACACTGAAAACAACTGTAAGGAACCTATAAAAAATACATGTGCTGTCCCCTGTTATAAATATTGGTGGTAAACAGCAGGCTTCAGGTAGCTACCCTGTGCCTAAAGAATGGGGCCAGAAGTGGAAAAAGGTGGCCCTAGTAAAATTAAATGAAATGGGGTCCACTGCATTGCAACCATCACCTTATGATAAAAACCAGGTTCCAGTTAAACTTAAACTGGAACCTAGACTGGTGCCGGTCAGAACGGGACAAGTAAGTGTACAGAAGGAAAGAGTAGCAAACAATACTCTCACTGAATTGGTAAATCAAATGAAGGAAAAAATGGAACAGTTCACAGAGCACATTAGGAGACAGGAGCTGCGACTCGATCGCAGGGGAGTGAATAAAAAAGAATTTCAAAGTAAAAAACTGAAATTAAGCGGGTTAACACCTAGAATTAATGCATTAACACATGGAGTTGCCCAAAAACAGTTAACTGCAGCAAAAAAGGGCACTCCCACTATCCATTTGGCATGCACACAAAAGCAACAGACACTGGGGGAACAAATTCAGGTTTTACAAGAGCAGGTAACTACCCCCAATCTCCTCTCAGAGCCAGGATAAAAACCAGGGGTGCAATTCCCAACTGTGCAGGTTCCCAATTGCTTTGACCCACGGAGCCACACTCCGCGCTCATCTCTGAAAATAGAACCTTCTTTCTCAAATATTTTTACATACCGGTTAAGTTTTGTCTTTTATATGTTTTCTCAGTTTGCTAAATTTGCTGCTGCTTGTACTTTCAAATACGTTGATATAGTTAACCTCTCTTGGCTCAGGCCTCATACTGGGCCTTTATCAGGGCCTGCACTTACTACAGGGGTTACCATGGTGCCAGCGGGCGGGGCCCACGCTCTGCTCTGAAGCTTGGCCTGCCGGGCTGGCAGAGAGGGCAGTGGCAACAGCAAAGGTTACTGGGCATGCTCAGTTCGGGTGAGAATGCTCAGTGCACCCAAAATAGGGAATTGGGAGCAGGAGCTGTTTGCGTCGTTACACCGGACCTGGGGTCCTGCAGGCAAGGGGGGGGGGCGGCATGGCCGGAGGAGCCATGGGGGGGGGTGGCACTGCTGGAGGATCCATTGGGGGGTGCACAGGGGCAGCACGGCACGGCCACAGGAGCCATGGGGGGGGGGGTCGGCGCGGCCAGAGGAGCCATGGGGGGTGCAGCATGGCAGCCCGCAGTGTGGGTGGAGGAGCCATGGAGGGGGCAGCACAGCCAGAGGAGCTATGGGGGGGGGCTGCGGGGGCATCATGGCACAGCCGAAGGAGCCACGGGGGTGGCTGCGGGGTGGCTGCGGGCATGGCCGGAGGAGCAATGGGGGGAGGGAGGCGTGGGGGCGGCACGGCCAGAGGAGGAGCCAAGGGGGGGAGCACCTTCTTTATGTTTGCTCCCCCTGCTCTTAGAACCTGGCTACGCCACTGGCTGGGGACTGACTGGCTGAGCAGAAGTTCTGCAGAAAGGGACCAGGGGTTACAGTGGACGAGAAGCTGGATATGAGTCAGCAGTGGGCCCTTGTTGCCAAGAAGACCAACAGTATATTGGGCTGTTTTAGTAGGAGCATTGCCAGCAGATCGAGGGACGTGATCATTCCCCTCTATTCAGCACTGGTGAGGCCACATCTGGAGTATTGCGTCCAGTTTTGGTCCCCCTACTACAGAAGGGATGTGGACAAATTGGAGAGAGGCCAGCAGAGGCCAATGAAAATGATTAGGGGGCTGGGAGCACATGACTTACGAGGAGAGGCTGAGGGAACAGGGCTTGCTTAGTCTGCAGAAGAGAAGAGTGAGGGGGGATTTGAGAGCAGCCTTCAATTACCTGAAAGGGGGTTCCAAAGAGGATGGAGCTCGGCTGTTCTCAGTGGTGGCAGATGACAGAACAAGGAGTAATGGTTTCATCCTCAACTATTTCACTAGGAGGGTGGTGAAGCACTGGAATGGGGTTACCTAGGAAGGTGGTGGAATCTCCTTCCTTAGAGGTTTTTAAGGTCAGGCTTGACAAAGCCCTGGCTGGGATGATTTATTTGGGGTTGGTCCTGCTTTGAGCAGGGGGTTGGACTAGATGACACCCTGAGGTCCCTCCCAACCCTGATATTCTATGTTTCTATGATCCTAGTCCTCCTGAGCCAGGCTGCCCCCTCTGCCCTGTTTTGCGAAGATGGGGTGCAGGGGAAGGGGGACACCATGACATCAGCACCCACCCCTCTGCTCTGCACAGTGAGCAGGAGGGTCCCGGCTCCCGGGAGCAGCTACAGGATGGAGTAAACTGGGGGGAGGGGCACCTGAATACATGCTGCTGGCTGCTCTGCTAATTAGCTGGGTGGCACTTAATTCTCATCGCTCGCAGTTTACAGGGAACACAGATCCCAACTATACATATAAAGTGATGGGGTCTAAATTAGCTGTTACAACTCAAGAGAGAGATTTTGGAGTCATTGTGGATAGTTCTCTGAAAACA
>ML127808.1:62333-79843 GCA_003846335.1 Cuora mccordi | reverse complement strand
TTGCCATAGCAACAGAAACCATGACAACCAAATACACAACAATTCCTTTCAAGTCTCTGTTAAAGCACTAGTGTAGAGAGGAGACCGGATCATTTCTTCCCTGTGTGGAGCCGTCTCTCTGCGTCTTTCAGGGTCTGTGCAGTGAGGCAGCTGAAGAGTCTGTGCAGCAGGAGGAGCTCACTCTGCGAATGCTCTTGCTTCTCAATTGAGCTCTGACTGTAGAGGCAGGGAGTAAATTCCCCTTCTTCATATCCCGCTATGCACTGTTCATGATCCAGTCATTAACCTCCCCTTCACCCTCCCATAATGAAGAAGTTCCCTGTTCCTGTTCCTGTTCCTGTGGCGGGTCTGGGTTGGGATCACGCCAAGTGAAAGCTCTGGAACCATTTCTCTATCACAAGAGAACTGACCCTCTTACCCAGGGGCCTGATCCCAGGCCAGTGAAATCAGTGGAGTCTTTCCATTGACACCAATGGGCTTCATATCAGGCCCTTTCTGGGCAGCATTGTCAGAACTACATGCAGGGCCCGGCTGCCAACCAAGGCTGCCAGCAACTCAGCCTGACCCACAGCCCCAGGCATCACTCTGGGCTGAGCCGCGACAATGCTGTGATCTAAAACGGACAGATTTTTAAGCAAGAGTTTTTGTCAAATATTTTCTTTTTTTCCAAAGTTTCCATTTTTTTCCAAAGACAAAATTAAAACAGTTTTGGCAGTTTTGTAAAAACAAAATTAAAAAAACCCAATGAACATTTTCATTTAAACAACCCATTTTTTAGAGATTTTTAGAAAAGTTTTCAGGTTTTTGATTTCTCCTCCCTATATTTTTACCATTTTGCCACCAAGAGAAGGGGGTAAACAGTGGAAAAAATGTCAATACAAATATTATTTTAACAAAAAGATGTAAAACAATTATTTAAAAAAAATTTCAAAAAATATTTACTCTTTTCCACCCTGCTGTCTTTTGGGCACTGCTTTTAACAGAGAGTTTCCCACCGTGCTCCTCTGATCCTCACCTGAGCATCTGAGCTCCCCTCATGCACCCCTGTCCAGCTGCTCTGCAGAGCTGACTCCATCCCAGGGGTGAAATGTGCCCAGCCACCATCCCAGGACAATCCACTTTGGCATCAAGGACTATGCAAAGTTGCTCTGCAAAACTGCTCTGCACTATGCTCCTGACGGATTTCCCTTGCGGCTTTCTGGTGTTTGGCTTCCCGCAGGGGTGTCTCGGTCCCCAGGCAGTGAGATGGGACGAGAGGCGTTTCTTCATTGATATGTTTAAACTCAAACAAGCAAACCAGGCTCCTTCAATTCTAAATCTTACAGCCCTAAATAGAGACGCTGTGGTCGGGGCAGGGAAGGGAGGTGGCGTGGGTCAGGAAATGGGGAGCGATGATGAATATCAGACCTGAAGAGCGGACAGAGCAGGTCAGAGAGAGGCTGCAGCATGTCTGCTGTCTGAGTCCTAAAGACTCCAGGAGACTGGGAGCAGGGAGCGGGACTGGGTGGAGTATCCAACCTTGGGGAGCAGACAGGGGCAGATCGGAGCAGAGAGAGAGCCCGGAGCTTCCCTTCTGCTGAAGTCAGACAGAGCAGAGGGGGCAGGTGGGAGCAGGGAGAGACTGCGGATTGTCCCTTCCCAACCCTGTTAGCAGCAGAAGCCGCTGGGCTCTAACCACCCTACCGCTGCGATGATCCTATCTCTGTGCCTCTTGATGCCTGGTGAGTATCCGGGAACTCTGTGCTAATTAATAGCAGGTTGAGGGTACTGCACTATTGCTATGTTCAAGGGAGTGGGACTGTCCCAAACCAGCACAGGGCCGGCGCTTGGTGCTGGGGATGGGCCGGGGCTAGCAGTCAGCTCAGGCTGAGGTTACAGTCGCAGCTCCGCAGAGTTTAAGGCCAGGATGCACCATTAGCCCATCCAGTCTGACCCCCAATAGCCCAGAGCAGAGAACTTCCCCCAGCTCCCCTGCACTGAGCCCAGTCACTTGTGTTTGATTAAAGAATCCCCTAGAAAGTCCTCTGGCCTGGCTGTGACTCCCCCACTTTCCTGGGGAGCTGGCACCGGGGGTTAATCCCCCACATGGGGAGAAACTGCTGCCTCCTTTCTCACTGGAGTTTGCCCAGACTCAGCGTCCGGCCCTCAGGTCTCTGTCTGCCTGTCTCTGCTGCACGGAGGAGCCCTTCAGCACCTGGGGTTTCTCCCCAGGAAGGAGTTTGGACACTGTGACCAGCTCAGCTGTCTGACCAGCTCTGCACACAGAGCTCCCCCGGCCTCTGCTGGGAGGCCTCTTCTCCAGCCCTGGCAGCGTTTTTCTGGCTCTGCCCTGCACCTGTTGCACTTTTCCTACAGCCTTTTTAACTGAGACCCCCACAACTGGACGCAGGATCCAGTATCAGCCTCACCAAGGCTGCATGCTGGGGGAAATCCCCTCCCTCCTCCTGTTCCCTGCTCCTCTCATTACACAGCCTAGGACCGCATCAACCCTGTTCTTCCACAGCGCCCTGGGAGCTCATGTCGACTTACTTGTCCCTAGGATCTCTAAATCCTTTCCTGGGTCCCTGCTGTCCCAGCCCCGGCCCCAGGCTGCAGGTCTGGCTGGCGTTCCGTGCTGGGAGCTGTGACCTGGCATTTGGCTGTATCCAAACCCCTGGCGTGTCACTGGGCCCTGCTCCCCACGCCAGGCACATGGAGTCAGGATGGGCTGGGCTCAGAGGACGGTGGTCATGGGATGTCAGCTCAGCCTGGAGGCAGAGAGAGCAGGGAGGGCTGTTGTCACTGGAGGGTGAGGGATTATCAGGGTCCAGCCCCAGGGCTCCCTGTTACTGAGGGGCCAGAAACACTGAGCTGGGCTCTGGTTCTGTTACCAGTGAGAGGGGGTTGGGATCGAGGGTTCTGCTTTGGGTCTGACTCTCAAATGTTCCTATCAGGTCTGGGCCCGACCCTCTGTCTGTCCGTAGCGTGTTTCCTGCTGCAGGCTCTGCTGGGGAAGTGAGGGGCTGAGCTCAGTTATCGGGGCCAGAGATGAACATAGGCGCTGCTGAGCTGTACAGAGACGCTCAGTGCTGATCCCCCGGGGGCATGGGAACCCTCCAGGCTGCCCCCATGGGCCTCACCAGCCCAGAGGGGACCTGGGGGGTGTCAGAGCTCCGCACAGTGCCTGGCACAGCCTCATGGAGCAGGTGGAGTGCCCTGGTGGGATGGGTGGGGCTGGAACCAGGCCCCAGGCTCCTCTGTGTTGAAGAGAGATGGGGGCCTTGGTTCCCAGGTGCCTGCATGTGAATCCCATTCAGTGAACAGGGCTGGGGAGGGCGATGGTGTGTGTTATAGACCCAGAGCCCACCCATCACTGCAGTGGGCGCTGTCACCTCAGGAGCGGGGACCATGGGGAGAGAACAGACCACATCAGCTATTCAAGGCATCTCACAGCAGGGGAGAGTCTAGCCCGACACTAACCACACGGCACCTTTCTGTTCCCAGTGCTGAGTCCCAGCAGCCAAGAGATCTGCTCAGCTCCCGGTGAGTCCATCTGTCTGTCTGTCCCCAACCTCCCCAGGGCATTTACCCCTCCCTCTCTACGGCATCCAGCCTCCACCCCTTGGGCCATGTCCTGTTCAGAGTGATGAAAGTGCCAATGGCACAGGAAGGTGGACGGGGCTGTGTGAGATCTGAGTGGGGCACGCAGGCCTCCTGGCTGATCCCTCCTTGCTCCGATGCCTCTCTCGAGTGACTTGGGGCCAGTGTGAAATGCAGATAGAGAGTCATATCTATGGCCCATCCGCAGAGCACTGGCCCTAGGAAGCAGAGAACACCATGGCTCTGACCCCAAGGAATTTACCTTCCCATGGCACCAGCTCCCAGTCCCTTGCAGCCGCAGGGCTGTCTCTGGAGCTCCGACCCCCCGGATGCAGCCTGCACATCGTCCTTAAATATCAGCAGCGCTGTCAACACTCAACCTGGCCGGGCAAGGGGCTTTCAAGAGGCTACAGCCAGAAGGGATCATTAGCTCACCCAGATTAAGTTCCCATATGACCCGGGCCAGACAGCTGTGCCCAACGGCCCTGTGTCCAGCCCATCAGGGGCTGGCTGAACTGGGACATGGTTTTTTGGTCATGGTTTCGTTTCTTTGCTGACTGTCTGAGCGGCAGAGGCAGGGGATGCTGCCAGCCAGGCACCAGCAGGGGGCACCACTGGGGTGGGAAAGGTGACGGGCAGATATTGACCTACCCAGTGATAGCGGCAATTCCCCTGCGAGTTCAGAGCTGGGTCCTATTCATAGAATCTCAGGGTTGGAAGGGACCTCAGGCAATTCCCAGGAAAGGGGGATCCTCTCCCTGCCACTGCTCCACGACCTTCCCTTAGCCTGGGCCTGGAATAGCCCCCGGTTTCCTCTGTGCCAGCTGGTGGCTGCAGGGCGCGAGGGACACAAGAACAGGGAGGATGTTAGAGTAGATGCCGGAGCAGTTAGGCTCTGGACACAGCTCCTCAGCTGTTGCTTGGGGAGCTCCCTGGGGCAGTGACTGTCCTTCAATGCATGGGCTGCGGGGGCAGGCTAGAGGGTGTTGCGTGTTGGGCCATTGCACCTGCCATTTTCCTCCTGTCCCATTGACGGCTGTGTCTCATTCTCTTTCCCAGGTGCTCTCCCTGCCCCCATCCTCTACCTGAGCCAGACATCTGCGAAGCCGGGGGACTCTGTGCAGCTCCAGTGCTCTGTGATCTCCCAGCTCCTGGCCACCCGCATCGTCTTCTGTCAGGACGGGAAGGAAGTTTCATGCCAGAGGGGCTTATTGGGGAAACTCACTTACAACTCTGACCATACAATATCTGGGGGCAGTTCCGGGAATTACTCCTGCGGGTATGAGATCAAGGACAGTGACTACCAGGTGATCAGGTCCCAGCTCAGCCCTCCCCAGCACCTCATCATCACCGGTAAGGCTGGTGTGTGTGTGTGTGTGTGTGACCATATCCCAGCGCAGCCCTGCCCAGTAACTCAGCACCCCGGGAAGGCGTGTGTGTGGGGTGAATGGTAGAGCAAGGACAAGGGTTTTTTAGAGGGAATGGCCAAAAGAGATCATTAGATCACCCAGGCTGAGCTCCCGTATGACCCGGGTCAGGGAGCCGCTCCCAGCGACCTTGTGTCCAGTCCAGCAGGGTCTGGTGGAGCCAGGTTGTGGCTTTTGGTCATGGCCACAGTTGTTTGCTGGCTGAGCAGCAGGGACAGGGGATGCTGCCGGACCGGTCAAGGCATCAGCAGGGGGCACCACTGGGGTGGGGAAGGTGACAGGCAGATATTGACCTACCCAGCGGCAGCAGCAATTCACATGTGAGTTCAGAGCTGGGTGCCATCACCCTGCTGATTCCCAGGAAAGGGGGATCTTTTCCCTGCTGCTGCTCTAGGACCTTCCCTTAGCCTGGGCCTGGAATTGCTCCTGGTATCCTCGTGCCAGCTGGGGGCCTCAAGAGTGGGAGGGACACAAGGAGAAGGAGGATGGTAGAGCAGACGCTGGAGGGCTTAGGGACTGGGCACAGCTACTTGGCTGTTGGCTGGTGAGCTCCCTTGGGCAGTGAGTGGTCTTCACTGCATGGGCTGCGCCAGCAGGCCAAGGTGTTGGCCAGGCCCTAGACAGCCATCAATGGCCAGTGGCCGCCCTTCGCTGAGGGGTCACCTCTCTCCCAGCTGTACAGCCCCAGCTGAGTCAGTGGGGTGCCCGTGCCAGGGTCCCTTGTTCTAGGACAGTGCACAGCCCCAGATAATGGGAGCCCAGCCCGGCTGAGCCCTTAGGCTCTTCCACAACCCCAGTGATCCTAGGTAATAAAGTGCCTGGGCCCTCGAAAGAGCTTGTCTCCCTGTCTGCCCAGCTGTGCTGGAATCAGAGCCTCCATCCCAGACATGGCACAGACCCACCTGCCATTTACCTTCTGCTCCATCAAGAACACTGGGCACCACCAATGCCCCACTGACAGCTCTGGCCCATTCCCCTTCCCAGGAGCTCTCCCTGCCCCCACCCTCTACCTGAACCAGACGTCCGCTCGTCTGGGGGACTCCGTGCGGCTCCAGTGCTCCGTGTTCTCCTGGGCCCTGGCCACCCGCATCATCTTCTTTAAGGACGGGGAGGAGGTTTCGTCCCAGAGGAGCTTATTGGGGAACCTCACCTACGACTATGACCATGGGGTGTCTGGGGGCAGCTCTGGGAATTACTCCTGCGGGTACGAGATCAAGGGCAGCAAGAACCAGGTGACCAGATCCCAGCTCAGCCCTGCCCAGCACCTCAGCGTCACCGGTAAGGCGTGTGTGTGTGACTGTGTGTGTCCATATCCCATCTCAGCAATGCCCAGCCACTCAGCATCATGGGACAGAAGGGTGAACAGACAATTAAGTAACAAACCCCAGAAAATCCAAACACTGAAATTCATCGGTTTTCAAAATCTGAAATGAAAAATTCCTGACATAACATCTTTGTTTTAAATTTGTCACAAGGAACCTTCCACCCCCCATTTTTACCCTTCTCAGCTCAGACGGCCCAGCCCAGGCAGGTGGGGGACAGGGACATCATAGAAAGGTCTCACTGAAAGGGACCTCAAGATGTCATTAAGTCCAACCCCTGTGCTGAGGCAGGGCCAAGTCAACCTAGACCGTCCCTGACAGGGGTTTGTCCAAACTGTTCTTAATCTCCAGTGAGGGGATTCCACAACCTCCCTTGGAAGCTGTTCCAGTAATAAACTACCTTTATCGCTGGAAAGTTTTTCTCACCATCTAACCTAAATTTCCCTTGAGGCAGATTAAGCCCATTACATCCTGTCCTACCTTCAATGGGCACTGATCCCTATCGGCATTGATCCCTGCCCTCCTTATAGGCCTGGAGTGGGACCATGGTCTGCTCTGGTCTCTTTATTGCCTAGGAAGTGACTCCAGCAGTGGTGGAATCAGGGGTTCCCCCCTCCCCAAGGTCAATGATTTTGAAGCGTTTCTTTATTCAGGGGATTCTATTTGGGGAGAAGTGAGTCCTGGGCTGGGCAGCCCCCAGTCTGAGTGTGATCGCCGTGATGAGGGATGTAGGGGTAGCACACAATGACGTAACAGGCTGATGCACTCATCCAATGTGGTGATCTCTCCCTCTCTCTCTCTCTCTCTCTCCCTGCAGCTCTCCGGGCTTTAACCAGCATTTGCTGAGCTGGGCAACATCTTTGAGGGCAGGAAAATGGCTCTTTCAAGGGGGGAATGTGCTAAGATGCCAAATCAATTAAGGTGGAATTGGCCTATTCTCAACAGCTGACAAGGGGTGAATACCAAGGGAGGGAAAATTATTTTCGTAGTGCTAACGATGCCAATGCAATCAAGGTGGCCCATTTCCAACAGTTGACAAGAAGGAGTGAGTATCAGCAGAGGGAAAATTACCTTGGGCCACCCTGATTGCATTGGCCTCGTTAGCACTACAAAAGTAATTTTCCCTCCCTTGGTATTCACCCTTTCTTGTCAACTGTTGAGAATAGGCCACTTCCTACTGCAATCCTACTGCTAGAACTAAAGTAGGTTGTTATCCTCCACGTGCACCTGTCCCTAGATGGAGACATGACACCCGCTTTGTTGCTGAGTCACATGACTGTTAGTGAGACAGCAGTGGAATGTTCGTTCCCAGGACTCCTGGGTTCTCCTCTTGGCTCTGGGAGCAGACTGTGGGTAGTATTAAGGGAAGCACATCCAAGCACATAAAACTGACACATCCCTTCTGAAAGGCAGCAAGACAAAGTGGATGAGACTGGGGTTTTCCGTATTATTGTCTGTTCCCAGCTCTGCTTCAAGTGACCTTCTGCAACCCTTTGTTATCCATACAAGGGGTGAATGACACCTGTTACCTATACCATAGGGGCAGGAGCTCTTGGCTAGTACCTGGGGCTGTGAAGAGCTCAGAGAAGTTAATAATACTCAGTGGAAGAGCTGGGCCTAGAGCACAGGGTCTCCTGGCTTGTAGCTGAGAGCTGGTGCAGGGGGCTGAGTTCAGCTATCGCAGCCGCGTTTCTCACACCGAGTGTCACCTGGAGGATCTGACAGGCCTAGATTATCCTTGTCCCCATTGCACAGGCCAGGTGAGCAGCAGTGGAGAGGAGTCAGACCCCACACCTCTCGGAGATGCTCTTGGGCCAGACCCCGGGGATCTGAGCCCAGCTCTGTCCCCCCAGCTCTCCCCTCGCTGCATAGAGATGTTGGGCCAAACTCACCCCTGGGGTAACTCCTCTGCCTGCAGCACTTACCCCAGGGGGAGACCCAGCTCTCTGCAGTGAAACCCGGCCTGTGCAGAGGGGCCAGCCGCAGGGCCAGGCAGCACTTAACTCCCCTGAACCCTCAGCACTGGGCGTGAGCAGAGCCTAGGCCTGGTGCTGCCCCAGGCACAGGGGCAACTGGGGATTGTCGCCTGTGCACACAGCCTATCACACAACCCGCTCTGCCCACCAGGCGAGCCCTGGGCTGTCTGAAGGGTGCAGAGGGTCTCCCACACACTCAGATCCCCGAGGATGCTCTACAGACAAGAGTGTCTGATTGAGGGACAGGGAAATCCTGGCTCAGGGCTTCCTGGGGCATTTTCCCTTGGCATCACTCCCATCCCACTTCCATCCTTGCCTGAAGACACAGCTGGTGCCAAGACCTCGTGCTGCCCCTCTGCCCAGGGCAGGGTTGCCCCTGCTGTGAACTGCCAGACACACGGGAGAGGGGCGATAGGGTCTGGGTTGCTTCATCTGTCACTGGAGCAATGGGAGGCGCCTCCCTAGCAGCCTCCATAACTTAGGCCTCCCATCAGAAGAACATGCTCCCCTGCAGCATGATCCCCTCCTTAGGTCGAGGCCTCCGGGAGCTCGCACAGGGTCCCCCTTACACAGCAGCTACCCTGTGTCTAGTGCTGGCACTGCAGTCCCACACGCTGCTTTGCAGATGGCTGTCACCATGTCCCTTTCCATGTTGCAGGGCCGGTCATGTCCCCTGCCATCTGGGCTGCCCGCTGCGCCCTGGTCCTGATCCTCCTGGTGTCTGCACCCATCATCACCTTCATGTTGGAGAAATGGGGCCTCTCCGAGCCCACGAGGCTTGAGGAGATTTGTGGCAGGAGCAGCAGCGTCATTGGCAGGAGAGGGGCTGAGAGTGGGAGAACCCCATTTAGCAGCTGTGAGCAGTGGAGACAGGTGAGTTGCCTGGGGAGAGACCAGTGCCGTGCTCTGAGCAGGTGTTGGGGAGACACCATTGGTCAGTGCTGCACGATAGACCCCTGTGGTAACTGTCTTTGCCCAAGTAACTCCTGCAGCCTCCTTCAGTCCCTCCTCCCTTCCCTTGCCAGGCAGCCCTCTGCTCACTCCCAGCCAGGCCAAGGCCACACCGAGCTCTGTCAGAGCTGAGCCCTGCCATGAACTGTCCCAGCCAGACAGCCCAGCCCAGCTCCTTCCTTCTGTACAAATATCCCTCCTGCAGAGAGGCTGTATGGTTAGGGGGAAAGGCTGGGCTCATGGTTAAGGCACCACGGTGGCACTTCTGGGTGATTGGCGTTCAAGTTCCAGTTCTGCTAAATATTCCTTCATCTCTTTGGGCCTCAGCTTCCCATTTATGAGATGGGGATAATAATTCTGCCTTGTCTAAGGACAGAATTTTCAAAGCCCCTAAGGGATTTAGGAACACAAGTGCATGACTGTGCTCTGTGCCCAATGCCTTGTGCTCCTAAATCCCACAGGTGCTTCTGAAAATCCTCCCTTAGATTCAGGGCCAGATCTGGTTTTTTGCCACCCCAAGCAAAAACAAACAAACACACACAAAAAACCAGGGTACAGGGAGGCCAGAGTGGTGAACCAAAAAAAAAAAAAAAAGGCGGCCGTGCCACCCTAAGATTGGATGGAATGCCGCCCCTTAGAATCTGCAGCCCAAAGAATGAGTTTGCTCTGCTGGGGCCTG
The DNA here is from genome assembly GCA_003846335.1 of Cuora mccordi. Lineage (NCBI taxonomy): Eukaryota > Metazoa > Chordata > Testudines > Geoemydidae > Cuora > Cuora mccordi. The sequence goes on along the minus strand of ML127808.1, from coordinate 69,909 downwards.
GAGCCGGCCCTGCTTAGATTATGAACTCTCCCAGCCTAGGGCTGTCTCTCACTAAGGGTTCGTCTGCACAGGGAAATTGACCAGCAGACCTACATTGGTGTAATTAAACCCCAGGTTCTCAAACTGGGGGTCATGACACCTCAGGGGGGTTGTGAGGTTATTAGGTGGGGGGCGTCGAGCTGCCAGCCTCCACCCCCAAACCCCGCTTCGCCTCCAGTATTTCTAATAGTGTTAAATATTTTTAAAGTGTTTTTAATTTATAAGGGGGGGGTCACACTCAGAGGCTTGCCGTGTGAAAGGCGTCACCAATATAAAAGTTTGAGAACCACTGAATTAAACCATTACAGTGAGACTGGGATAACTCTGTATGGGACCAGTTATTCCAAAATGGGGAGTTATCCCGGGATAGCTGTAGTGGGCTAATTAGACCAGTACAAGTCTGCTGCTCAGTTTCTTCCTTCAGATCAGCCCTCAGGCCTTGGCTACACTGGCGCTTTACAGCGCTGCAACTTTCTCGCTCAGGAGTGTGAAAAAACACCCCCCTGAGTGCAGCAAGTTACAGCGCTGTAAAGCGCCAGTGTAAACAGTGCCCCCAGCGCTGTAAGCTAATCCCCTCGGGGAGGTGGAGTACCTGCAGCGCTGGGAGAGCTCTCTCCCAGCGCTGGCCCCACGACCACACTCGCACTTCAAAGTGCTGCTGCGGGGGCACTCCCGCGGCAGCACTGTTCAGATGCAAGTGTAGCCATACCCTCAGTGTCTGTGCAGCACCCAGTGCACAGGAGCCCTGACCTCAGAGGGAGTCTCTGGTGGGTCCTGTTATATAAATGCAACACTGACAGACCCCATTTATCAGCAGGCAGGATCGAATCTGAGGTCTCTAGAGCTAAATGTATGAGCCTTTACTGCATGAGCTAAAAGCCCCAAGGCCTTTAGCTAAGGCTGTGGAGCAGACTTGTTAATCTCTCTCTCCAAGTGGTCTCGGTGTCACTAGATGGGTCAGAACACCACACCCAGGAGGTGTGTGAGTTACATACATAATAACAAAATAACAGCAAAATGCAGTTGGGGCTCAGTAGGCAGGTGCTGAACAAGGAGCCAAGGAACGAAGTCTCTGTTCCTGCTTCGATGTTCATTCCTGCTTCGATATTCCGTACCCTGGCTGGGTATTATTCTGTCTCCAGTGGAGCCTTAATATTTAGATGTTAGACTATGAGTGTAACCCATGTGCCTAATAGGGAGATATCTCTGTAAAAGATCCAGAGAGAAGGGGGGAGGGGAATAAGTTGTGTCTAGGGCATTACTACTAGGCAGAAGCACAATTAACATCGCACACCCACAAGTTTTGAAATCATGGTAGTAGTTTTGGGCATGTGCCATAGATTCCCTGTACCTGGACTCATAAACTTCATTGAAAGCAAGTAGTCAGGGCAGCTGCTTTACAAGAAAACATGTGACCTGCATGGGCTGGCTGAAGCTCAGCCACAGGAGCAAAAAGCAAGCAAGTTGTTTTCTTCTACCTCTGAATGATTTTGTAGCAGGTTAGTGCTATTGTTAAGTATCAGAGGGGTAGCCGTGTTAGTCTGGTTCTGTAAAAGCAGCAAAGAATCCTGTGGCACCTTATAGACTAACAGACATGCTGCAAAACGTCTGTTAGTCTATAAGGTGCCACAGGATTCTTTAGTGCTATTGTTAACTTTCCAGCACAGAAACATAAGCTGTGTTAGTCATAAAAACAAAAAAGGGAGGGAAAAAATAACTTCTTTCATTTAAATTGTATACCTTAAATGTCATACCTGATCTTCTTTGAGAAAGTAACAGATTTTTTAGACAAGGGAAATGCGGTGGATCTAATATATCTTGATTTCAGTAAGGCGTTTGATACGGTACCGCATGGGGAATTACTGGTTAAATTGGAAAAGATGGGGATCGAAATGAAAATCCAGAGGTGGATAAGGAGCTGGTTAAAGGGGAGACTGCAGAGGGTCGTATTGAAGGGTGAACTGTTGGGTTGGAGGGGGGTTACCAGTGGAGTTCCTCAGGGTTCGGTTTTGGGTCCGATTTTATTCAATCTATTTATCGCTGACCTCGGAACCAAAAGTAGGAGTGGGCTGATAAAGTTTGCGGATGACACGAAGTTGGGATGTATTGCCAATTCGGAAAAGGATCGGGATATCCTTCAGGGAGATTTGGATGACCTTGTAAACTGGAGTATTAGTAACAGGATGAAATTCAATAGCGAGAAGTGTAAGGTTATGCATTTAGGGATGACTAACAAGAACTTTAGTTATAAGCTGGGGATGCACCAGTTGGAAGTAACGGAGGAGGAGAAGGACCTAGGAGTCCTGGTTGATCGTAGGATGACGATGAGTAGGCAATGTGATGTGGCCGTTAAAAACCCTAATGCGGTCTTGGGATGCATTAGGCGAGGTATTTCTAGTAGAGATAAGGAGGTGCTAGTCCCGTTATATAAGGCGTTGGTGAGACCTCATTTGGAGTATTGTGTGCAGTTTTGGTCTCCCATGTTTAAGAAGGATGAATTCAAACTGGAACGGGTACAAAGAAGGGCCACTAGAATGATCCGAGGAATGGAAAGCCTGTCGTACGAAAGGAGACTTGAGGAGCTCGGTTTGTTTTCCTTAACCAAAAGAAGGATAAGAGGAGTTCTTCTTCGAGTGATTGCTCCAATGCATTCCAGTTAGGTGTGCGCGCCGCGCGTGCACGGCTTCTCCGGAACTTTTTTACCCTAGCTACTCCGGCGGGCCGGCTGGCGCCCCCTGGAGTGGCGCCGCTATGGCGCCTGTTATATACCCCAGCCGGCCCGTCCGCTCCTCAGTTCCTTCTTACCGCCCGTGACGGCAGTCGGAACTGTGGAGTGCTTAACAGCTCTCCACGTCCCTAGCTTTCTCTCATTCATTGTTGTAGATAGTTACCATAGTTAGTTATAGTTGTTAAGTTAGCAATAGTTAGTGTTAGATAGATAAGGTAAAAAGGGGGTTTTTCCCCTTTTTTTGCCTTAGCCGGTGTGGGCTCATGCCCAAGGCACCGGGCTTTAAACCCTGCACGGTGTGCCAGAGACCGATGCCCGTCGGAGACCCGCACGACGCCTGTCTCCGCTGCTTGGGCGAAGGGCACCGAACTGACAAGTGCCCGATCTGTTCAAAATTCAAACCGCGGACCCACAAGGATCGGGATAGCCGCTTGAAACAGATCCTCATGGAGGCGTCTCTCCAACCACCGGCACCGCCCGCACCGCTTCCGCGGCCTCCTCCCGTGCAGGACACACCGCCGGCACCGAGCCGCTCCACGTCTGCGGCACCGCCGGCGAAGAAGGCGGTTGCGAAGCCTCGGCACCGCTCGCTCTCGCCCGCCAGGAAACAGAGACTGGCGAAGGCCCTGGCTCAGGCTCGCGTAGAGGACTCCGCCAAGGCGACTCCGCAGCCTGCAGCCCCGGTGGTGCCTCTGCACAAACCGTGCACTGCGCCTGTGACTCCGGCGCCGCAAGGGCCGTCGAGTCCGGCGCCGCCACGCTCCCCGGTGCCGTCCGTGGTCGAGCCTCGGCTGCCGTCTACGCCGGAGACATTTGCCTCCGCGCGAGAGCTGATACAGCTCCTAGAGGCTCCAGGCCTCCGGCCCCCGGCACCGCCGGCGCGGGCTGTCGTGTCTAAGGGCAAACCGGCCGCAATGATCCGGCCACCATCCCTGGATTCACGGCGTGGACGTCGGACACGGTCCCGGTCTCGTTCCCGCACCGTCGACAGGTCTCCGTCCCGCCGATCGCGATCCCGGCACCGCTCTCCATCGCGGCACCGATCGCAGTCTGCTCGTCGGTCGAAGTCCCGGTACCGCTCCTCTTCACGGTACCGGTCGCACTCCCGGCGTCGCACCAGATCAAGGTCGCCACCACATCGGCACCGACGGTCTCAGTCCCGGCACCGTTCCCGGCACCGCGACTCCCGCGGACGCTCCAGACGTCGCAGTTCGCGCTCTCGGTCGAGCTCCCGTCACCGGTCGAGCTCCCGGCACCGCGAGGACCATGGTCGTTCTCGGCACCGGAGATCTTACTCCTGGTCGAGTCCCGGCATCGGTTGAGCTCCCGGCACCGGTCCAGCCCCCGGCACCGGTCGAGCTCCCGGCACCGGTCGAGCTCCCGGCACCGCGGAGACAGTCGTGAGAGGTCGCCTTCCCGGCACCGAGTGGAAGAGCATCCCTCGGCGGTATGCCCTGGAACCTCCTCAGCACCTCCCTGGCCTTCTCGCCCTGAGTCGGTCGCCTCCGGCGCAGAAGCCTATGGGCTCCCGCCTCCGATGCCACCAGCCCAGCCTCGCAGTGCCCAGCAGTGGGGATTTTGGGTCCCATGGGCACAATATGAGTCGGACGGTGTGCCTTTTCCGCCGAGGCCTCCAGGGGCCCAGCACAGAGTCCCAGAGGCGTCGATATCTCGGCCACCACTATCCCCACCACCAGCCGTTCCGGTGGCGCCAGAGGGCCCCTCCGAACCCCCAGCTCACCACGCAGTGGACCCCTCTTCGGCTGAGGTCGTTCAGGAGTTATCCTCCTCATCCTCTCCCGATGAGGCGGTGGCCGGCGCGGCATCAAGGGAGCCGCCCCCCGTTGATGCGAAGGCGCATCAGGACCTGCTCCACCGTGTGGCGACGGCTATGGACCTCCCTGTGGAGGAGGTAAAGGAGGACGAGGACCCCATCACAAACGTGGTGGGGTCAGACATGCCAGTACGGGTTGCGTTACCTTTTGTGCGCACGGTCCAAAGGAACGCCACCACGATTTGGCAAACGCCCGCATCTGTGCCTCCCACAGCCCGGGGCGTGGAAAGAAAGTACTCAGTCCCTCCCACGGGCTATGAGTACTTGTATGTGCATCCGACTCCGGACTCCCTGGTTGTACAGTCCGTTAATGATAGGGAGCGAAACGGCCAGCCGGCCCCTGCTCCGAAGTCAAAAGATGCACGACGGATGGACCTTCTCGGCCGAAAGGTCTATTCTGCGGGGGGCCTGCAGATGAGGATTGGTAACCAGCTGGTCCTCCTGGCCAGATACGCGTTTGACATACTCACGTCTCTGGCCAAGTTCTCTGACCTCCTGCCGTTAACATCCCGCCAGGACTTCACCACAATGTTAGAGGAAGGGAGGCGATCCTCTCGGTCCTCCATTACAGCCGCCCTCGACGCGGCGGACTCAGGGGCACGGACCTTAGCATCAGGGGTCACGATGCGGCGCATCGCCTGGCTCCAATCTTCCACCCTGCCTCCGGAAGTCCAGTATACTCTCCAGGACTTGCCCTTTGACACCAAGGGGTTGTTCTCGGAGAAGACGGATTCGCGGATCCAGTCTCTAAAGGACGGCCGGGTGGCGATACGTACACTCGGTATGCATACGCCGGTGACGCAGCGCAGGCCATTCCGCCCACAGCCCTCCCGCTATCAGTCGCGGTACCGACCCTACCCGGCTCGGCGACCGGCCCAAAATCGCCGTCGCCCATCGGGCAACCGCCGAAACCAGGGCCAGGCTGCTTCCAAAGCCCCGCACGGGGCAAAGCAACCCTTTTGATGGGACGCACGAGGGCTGCACATCACTCTCCCCTCCGGATCCTTCCCGTTTATTTCACAACCGCCTCTCCCGTTTCTTCTCGGCGTGGTCCCGGGTGACGTCGGACAGCTGGGTGCTCAGCACGGTCCACTCGGGATACTGCCTCCAGTTTGTTTCGCCCCCTCCTTCCCACCCACCTTCCCTGTCCCTCTTCAGGGACCCCTCTCACGAGCAAGTCCTCATACAAGAGGTCCAGACTCTGTTGAGCGTGGGTGCCATAGAGGAGGTGCCTCCCTCCAGGCGGGGCAGGGGATTTTACTCCAGGTATTTCCTCATCCCCAAGGCGAAAGGCGGGCTACGTCCTATCCTGGACCTTCGCGGGCTGAACAGATACCTACTCAAGCCCAAGTTCCGAATGGTCACCTTGGGGACCATCATTCCCTCCCTGGATCCGGGAGACTGGTTTGCGGCCCTCGACATGAAGGACGCCTACTTCCATGTTGCTATCTACCCCCCTCATCGGCGCTACCTTCGGTTTGTGGTCAACGATGCCCACTACCAGTTCGCCGTGTTGCCGTTCGGCCTGTCGACCGCCCCCAGAGTGTTCACCAAATGCATGGCGGTCGTCGCCGCAGCCCTACGACGGAGTCAGATACATGTTTACCCGTATCTGGACGACTGGCTGATTCGAGGTCAGTCCCGACAACTGGTGGGGAATCAGCTGACAGAGATCCTGGCTCTCTTTCGGCGGCTCGGTCTTCTCATCAACATCGAGAAGTCCACTTTGATTCCGACACAACGCGTCGAATTCATCGGCGCGGTCCTTGACTCCACGGTGGCCAGAGCCTCTCTCCCTTGAGCTCGGCACCAGACAATAGTCTCCCTCATCCGGGAACTCGTCGATTTCCCCACCACGACGGTGCGGTCATGCCTCCGCCTCCTGGGCCACATGGCATCGTGTACGTATGTCACCGCGTACGCGCGGCTCCACCTCCGTCCGTTCCAGTCCTGGCTCGCGACGGTGTACCGCCCGCATCGCGACTCTATCGACATGGTGGTCACGGTCAACCGGGCGACCCTCGACTCCCTCCGCTGGTGGCTCGACCCGGAGGTCGTGTGCGCCGGAGTCCCGTTCCACCCTCCTCGGCCATCTGCAACGTTGACCACGGACGCCTCGGCGCTCGGATGGGGGGCTCACCTGGGGGACCTTCACACTCAAGGCCTCTGGTCAGCGCACGAGCTCGCACTCCATATCAATGTCCGCGAGCTCCGAGCGATCCGCTTCGCATGTCACACCTTTCGGTCCAACCTGCAAGGCCGCTGTGTGACAGTGTTCACGGACAATACAACAGCAATGTTCTATGTGAACAAGCAGGGCGGAGCCCGCTCGTCCCCCCTCTGCAAGGAAGCGATCCTCCTGTGGGACTTCTGCGTGACCCACTCCATTCACCTGGAAGCGTCTTTTCTTCCGGGAGTGCAGAACACGCTGGCCGACCATCTCAGCAGGTCGTTTCTCTCCCACGAGTGGTCCCTTCGTCCCGACGTTGTACACACGATCTTCCAGAGGTGGGGGTTTCCCCGGGTCGACCTCTTCGCCTCCAAGGCGAACAGGAAGTGTCTCCAGTTCTGCTCGTTCCGGGGTCACTCGCCGGGCTCTCTGTCGGACGCCTTCCTGTATCCCTGGGAGACTCACCTCCTCTACGCCTTCCCTCTGTTCCCGCTCGTACACAGAGTGCTCCAAAAGCTGCGGAGGGATCGAGCCACCGTCATACTCGTGGCTCCGGCCTGGCCGAGGCAGCATTGGTACACCCTGCTCCTCGAGCTCTCTGTTCGGGATCCCATCCCCCTCCCGTTATGGCCGGACCTCATCACGCAGGACTACGGCAGACTCCACCATCCGAACCTGCAGTCCCTCCATCTTACAGCCTGGTACCTGCGTGGTTAACCCACGCAGAAAGGGACTGTTCGGCGGCCGTGCAGCAAGTCCTGCTGGAAAGCAGAAAGCCTTCCACTCGTTCCACCTACATGGCGAA
>ML127808.1:37124-48649 GCA_003846335.1 Cuora mccordi | reverse complement strand
TGGATCTCAAAAACAAGAAAGAATTACTCCTCCCCCGCCCCAATCCCTGGTGAGTCCAGATCCAATTCCCTCGGATCTGAAAAACAGAAAAAATTAATCAGGTTCTTAAAAAGAAGGCTTTTAATTAAAGAAAAGAAAGGTAAAAGAAAGAACGAAGAAAAAACCCTCTGGGAGACAGCATATTAGCTAATCTCACAGACAATAGATTGAAAACACAGGAAGTTCCCCTGGGCAAAAATATTAATGCACACAAGAATACCCAATTTGATAATTCCCATAATTGCACAAAGACAAGTTACAAAAGAAAATAAACATAAACCTTACTACTCTGATAAGAGGCTGGTTCCTTGGTCTTTTCCACTCCAGCTGAAACTGAAGTTAACTAAACAAAGGAAATTTCCCTCCTTCCTTTTGAAAAATTTTGTTCCCCCATTGGTTCCTCTGGTCAAGTGTTAGCTAGGCTAGGTGAACTTCTTAACCCTTTACAGGTAGAAGAGGCATTAACCCTTAACTATCTGTTTATGACACAGCCAAAGGAGAAGAACATGATGAATGCCTTCTCAAGGGGTTACACAAGGAGTCACTTGTCAGTAGCAGGCTATTGGTGATCAGGAACTGTGGGTTCTATCCCTAGCTCTGTGAGAGGCGTGTGGCTTATTGTGGTTAGAAATAGTCTTAACCCAAGCAGGGTTAGTCGCTCTGAAAGACGCTGTGGTGCACTGGTTGATCAGAGTGAGGTTTGTTATCTTAGCGACCTGGGTCTTGCTCTGTCTCTCATTTTTGCCATGCTATTTTTTTTTGTCATCAAATTAAAATTTGGCAGCTTCAGACTGGCACACAAATGTAACATTATCATTTTAAAGTACTTTTTAGAAACAAATATGCCATGGCCTAAAATTGGTACTCTTGGAATTTGTATTACAGACGCAACGGTATATACAGATGTGGTCTATATCTCTGACTGGATCTTTCTGCTAGAGGAGTATATATGTAACCTTTCTGCCCATCTGAGTTGGCAGCAACAAGGGCCGGGTTCAGTATCTAGGGGTTCCGTTTCAATAACACAATGCAAAACTGTCTCGAGCCCCCACCCCGTGACCTGGGACAATTACATACCACCCCCCGGGTAGCTCTAAGAGGCAATACTTCCCCTCTCGCAAGCACAGAGTCTGACTGTAGCAAAATCCTTTTAATAAAGGAGGGAAACCATGAGGCATTATGTTAGGGAAACACCACAAACAGGATTCATAACACAAACCCTGAGCAAAAGACCCACCTCCAAGTAAGTTTGGCAGTATGCTTTTCTCCTCAGGATCTTAAGTCCAGCAACCCAAAAGTCACCCAACCTACAGTTGCTGTCCTTGGTCACTGCAGCCCTAGAGTTCAGAAGTTCATCTGCAGAGTTCATCTCCCAGCATGGATGGAATGCGGGGGAGGTATGGAGGTACCTTACACTCTGCGCTGCTCAAGCCCTTGATGGCTGATTGCCTCATTTCTCTGTAGGGTTCTGCTCCAGTCCTCTCCACTAGCTGTTCCGATAGTTGCTCACTAATATGTCTTCAGCCCCCACACAACACAGTACTCAATAATTTCAGCTGTTAGTAGAGGAGCATCACTGCTGGTATACCTACATAGTCTTTTTGCATCAGAACCACTAACCCCACATAGATCAAATGCGTATACCAAAATATCAGTTATTTTTTGATGCAGTACATAACAAGACTCTTAACCAAACCAACCTTAACTCTGTTATTACACACTGAAGAAACACTGAGTAATAATAGATTTTTTCCAACTTTCACACAAACTCCACAATACCAAGTACACACACCTTCACTCTACCAAATGGACTTTGGAACCCATATCCCTTGCCTAGCGAGTGCTGCTTAGTTGAGAGTGAGTCTCTCAGCCATAAAATGCCAAGTGCTGTTCTACTGTCCTTGATTCGCATAACCAGGATAACAACACTTTATTACTCCTGCCTGTTAACAAAGAGACTGGGGATCCCACAGCAGCCACAGTGACTATTTGAGTAAGCAGTCCCATCATGCTAAACAGGGTGGGTGTGCCCATGCTAACAAAATCAGCCCTTAAGGCCTTTTCCACAGCTCGCCACCAGATGTCAGGGGAGGGCTTATTCTGACTCTGCTTACACATAGAAAAGTGAGGTTTCAGAGTAGCAGCCCTGTTAGTCTGTATCCGCAAAAGAACAGGAGTCTTTGTGGCACCTGAGAGACTAATCAATTTATTTGAGCATAGGCTTTCATGGGCTACAGCCCACTTCATCAGACACAATGAAAGCTTATGCTGAAATAAATTGGTTAGTCTCTAAGGTGCCACAAGGACTCCTTTTTATAGAAAAGTGAGACATTCCTCAGGAAAAAAAATCACCAGAACACCTATATTTCAACAGCTTATCATAAATTTTCAGAACTACAAATTGTACAATCGATACACGAAACAGTCCATCACTGACTAAAGACTATAATCCAGGTTTTGTTTTATTTAAACTCACTCAAAACTGCAAGATATTCACACTGTCAAAACACAAATGTCTTTAACACAACCCTAGCTCTAGTGCAACTACAGCTGCATCTTAATCCAGACAGATTCCAGCCCCCACTTATATTTTGCTTCCATGGCAAATGGTGGGAAGAAGGATCTTGGGGCTAACGCCCAGGGCTTGGTGGATTCCTGGGTTCTATTCCCAGCTGTGCTAGTAACTCTCTGTGTGAGCTTTGTTAAGTCCTTTCCTGCCTGACTGCCTCAGTTTGCCCTTTTTAAAGTTGGGGAAAACATTTGTCATCTCCATGAAGGTGTTACCAAACAGTGCAAATCTAAAAGCAGACAAAGCAGACATGGGAATGGCAACAAGCTAGTGTGTGCTTTGAACTGTACAATAACAAAGCAGATTAATGAGTCTGCTACAGCCTTAGCTAAGGGACACGTGGCTTTTAGCTCACGCAGTAGAGGCTCATACATTTAGCTCCAGAGGTCCCAGGTTTGATCCCACCTGCCAACGACCAGAGTCTGTTGGTGTTACAATAGCACCTATCTTTACAAAGGAGAGCAAATAGGACCCAGGGAGTTATACACAAGCCAACCTAACTTTGATACCTGCAATGATGCTGGAACAAATTATTAAACAATCAGGTGATAAGCACCTGGAGGATAACAGGGTTATAAGGAATAGCCAGCATGGATTTATAAAGAAAAAATCATGCCAAACCAACTTACCTTCCTTCTTTGACATGGTTACTGGCTAGTGATGGGGGAAGCTTTAGATGGGGTATAGCATGATTTTAGTAAGGCTTTTGACCCCCTAGGGAAAGTAGGTAAATGTGAAATTACTAGATGAAATTACTATAATGTGGGTGCACAACTGGTGGATAGAATATATTCATGCATAGTTATCAATGGATCACTGTCAAACTGGGAAGGCGTGTCTAGCAGGATCCCACATGAGTCAGTCCTGGGATAATGGAATGGAGAGTATGCTTATATGTAACCCTCCTGCAAGTTGGAGTCGGCAGCAAAAGGGGCCGGGTTCAATATCTAGGGGTTCCTTTTCAACAACAGAACACAGAACCAACTTGAGGCCCTGTAGCGGGGTGGACCCCCACTCCTGCCCTGAAGGGTTAAAAACAGCCCTGGGAGGGGGCTGTGGCTGGAGAAAGCAGCCTTTAGGCTGGGCTGATTGGGGGAAGTGGCTACAGCTGGGGCCATGCCCCAAACAAACTCAGCTGGCCCTATAAAGGCAGAGAAGCCAGGGGCAGATAGTGAGTTTTCCTCTTCCTGTAGAGGGAGAAGGGCCTGGCTATAGGGAGCTAGACATAGGGTACCTGAGAGGAGCAGGCTGGGGAAAGGGCAGAGGAGCTGGGGAGCTCCAACTTGGAAAGCCCCAGGCTGTGGCCCAGCATTGGGCTAACAGGTACTGGGGGTTGCAGAGGGCAGCCAAGGGGTAGGCCAAGGCAGCAGGTACAAACCCTCCTTGCCAGTGCTGAGTGGCTGATACTGCAGTCTGCCCCAGGATGTGGAGGGCTAGATGATGACTGGTAGTAGCCTTATACTGCAGCAAGGTGGGGAAAGTGGGTGGGGGTTCCCCAGGGAGGGGAGACCCTAAGACTGAGGGGGTTACTGCCAGGGGGAAGCACTCCATGTAAAAGGGCACCGGGTCCAGGGAGGGACATGGGGGCCAGAGGACAGGCGGATCACTGGCCTGCAGAGGATGCTCCGGAGCTGGAACGAGCTAATTCCCTGAGAGACCAGCAGGAGTCGCCGCAGGGGTGATTCCACACTTGTCTACAGGCCCCTTGTAGTAACCTGGGACAATTACACACCACCCCTTGGGTGCCTCTAAGAAGCAAAACTTCCCCACTCACAGTATAGAGTCTGAGTGTAGAAAATAAACTTTTGATTAAAAGGGGGACAGTAACCCGGCATTAACTTGGGAAAACGCCACAAGCAGAATTCATAAGCTTAAAACCATCTGAGCAAAACACCCACCCCAGAGAACATTGGGCAGTGTCCTTTTGCCTCAGGTTCTTAAATCCAGCACCAAAAGTTGCTTTTCTATGCCCCTCCCGTCACCCACCCCCCACTCACAGTTCTTGTCCTTGGTCAGTGAAGACCCAGAGTTCACAGGTGCATCTGTGGAGTTCACCTCCCACCTTAGCGGAGTAGGGGGGAACCCTGCTTACTCCACTGCCTGGGTGCTCGCTTCGACATCAGCTGCCCCACCAGCCACCCTGCTGGACCCTTCACTCAGCTCCACCAGCCACTCTGCCAGCCACTTGCTGCTCAGCTCCACACTGTCAGGGATGTCTCCAGGTCCCACCACTTCACATCATTCTCAGTAATTTCAGCTGTTAGGGAGAGCCTCACTGCTAGCACAGACTGGGCAGTATATTGCATCAGACACACTGTCCCAAAGCAGGTCTAATGGTAGCTCTGGCTATCAGTGACTTCAGCTCTATTGGTCTGTGACAAGACTCTCAAATGATAATCAGCTCTGCTATTGCACAGTGGAGGGAAGAAGGGTGAAATGGTGTCTAGAACCCTTAGATAAAGCTCACACCACCAGGTACAAGTACCTGTCCCCACAGTCCTGCAGCCCTTGATTCACACAACAAGGATAACAACTCTTTAGTACCACCACCCCCAATAACAAAATGACTTGTGATCCAACACCAGCCAAAAGTGCTCACTGGGACAAAGCTGCCCCAACATGCTGAGTACCTAGGCAGGGTGGGTGAGCCCATGCAAACGAGGTTGGTTCCTGAAGTCCTCTTCCCCAGATCATCACTAGATGTCAGGGGAGAGCTCATTCAGACCTGCTCATATCTAAAATCTGCATATGACAAGAAGCTGGGAGGGGTTGCAAGCACTTTGGAGGCAGGATTAGAATTCAAAATGGCCTTGATAAATTGGAGTATTGGTCTGAAATCAAATGAGATGAAATTCAAGAAAGACAAGTGCAAAGTATTTCTCTTAAGAAGGAAAAACCAAATGTACAACTACAAAATGGGGAATAACTAGCTAGGTTGAAATACTGCTGAGAAGGATGTGGGGGTTACAGTGGATCACAAATTGAATATGAGTCAACTGTGTGCTGCAGTTAACAAAAAAGGCTAATGTCATTCTGTGATGTATTAGAAGGAGAGTCATACATAAGACATGGGAGGTCATTGTCCTGCTTTCCTTGGAGCTGGTGGAGTCTGAGCTGGAGTACTTTGTCCAGTTCTGGGTATCAAACTTTAGGAAAGATGTGGACAAATTGGAGAGTCCAGAGGAGAACAACAAAAAGATCAAAAGTTTAGAAAACCTGACCTCTGAGAAAAGGTTAAAAAGGCTGGGCATGTTTAGTCTTGAGAAAAGAACAGTCAGCAAGGACTTGATAACAGCCTGCAAACACATTCAGGACTGTTATAATGAGGATGGTAATCAATTGCTCTCAGACCCACTGAATCATAGAATATCAGGGCTGGAAGGGACTTCAGCAGGTCATCTAGTCCAATCCCCTGCTCAAAGCAGGACCAATTCCTAGACAGATTTTTAGCCCAGTTCCCTAAATAGCCACCTCAAGGATTAAATTTACAACCCTGGGTTTAGCAGCTCAATGCTCAAACCACTAAGCCATCCCTCCCTCAATTAGGACAAGCTCTAATGGGCTTAATCTGCTCCAAGAGAGGTTTGGGTTACATAGCAGGATAAACTTTCTGACAATAAGGGTAGCTAAGCTCCCTTCCAAGGGAGGTTGTAGAATCTCCTCATTGAAGGGTATAAAGAACAGGTTGGACAAACCCCCTGTCAGGAATGGCCTAGGTTTACTTGGTCCTGCCTTGGTGCTGGGGCTTGGACCTGATGATTTCTTCAGGTTCCTTCAGCTCAACATTTCTGTGATTACCAACATTCCCACACTTATCACCCAGTCCTTCAGGCTAATGAGCACTAATCTCTAGGAGATCACAGGGGAGTCCTCTGGATATGGGGCACAATGGCGCACTGGCAGATTTCACCTATGACCAGTGAGGGCTTCAACATGGCACACACTAGGGCAGGACAGAAAGTGGAATTGATTTGCTGTGGAAAATGTTGATGAATTTTTATTGTAATTTTCAGAGATAAAATTGTAACTTTTCATCAGAAAACTGATAACCTGAAAACCTGGGGAATCAGCAGGGTGGAAAAGGGGAAATATTTTTTGATTTTTTTTAAATAATTGTTTTACATCTTTTTGTTTTTAAAAAAAAATGTATTGACATTTTTTCCCAGTTTACCCCCTTCTCTTGGTGGCAAAACGGTAAAAATGTAGGGAGGAGAAATCTAAAACCTAAAAACTTCTTTTAAAATCTCTAAAAAATGGGTTTTTTAAATGAAAATGTTCAGTGTTTTTTAATTTTGTTTTTACAAATCTCCCAAAACTGTTTTAATTTTGTCTTTGAAAAAAAATTGAAACTTTGGAAAAAAGAAAATGTTTGACAAAAACTCTCACTTAAAAATCTGTCTTTTTTAGATCACAGCATTGTGGTGGCTCCGCCCAGAGTGATCCCCGGTGCTGTAGTTCAACCTGAGCTGCTGGCACCCTTGGATGGCAGCTGGGCCCTGCTTTAGCTCAGACAATGCTGCTCAGAAAGGGCCTGATACGAAGCCTCTTAGTGTCAATGGAAAAACTCCACTGACCTCACTGGCCTGGGGATCAGGCCCCTGTGTAAGAGGGTCGGTTCTCCTGTGATAGAGAAATGGTTCCAGAGCTTTCACTTGGAGAGACCCCAACCCAGACCCGCCACAAGAACAGGAACAAGGAATGTCTCCACTATGGTAAAGTCAAGGGGAGGTTAATGATGGGATCATGAACAGTGGATAGCAGGATGTAAAGAAGGGGAATTTACCCCCTGCCTCTCCAGTCAGAGCTGCAAATGCAGTTGAGAAGCAAGAGCATCCGCAGAGTGAGTTCCTCCTGCTGCACAGACCCTGCAGCTGCCTCACTGCACAGACCCTGAAAGACGCAAAGAGACGGCTCCACACAGGTAAGAAATGACCAGGGCTCCTCTCTGCACTAGTGATTCAACAGAGACTCGAAAGGAATCAGCTGCACAGAGCCTGTGATGAGAGATAGATCAACTGTCGCTAGATAGAAGGCTATGTATGGGGGTAGAGACATAAACAGAGGATGCAGAGGGGATAGATAGATACAATATTAATTTTAAATTCCTTGCTTGGTTTATCACATGGTCAAGCACAAATACTAACACTTTCAGAAGCTATTAGTGATTTGGGGATCCCAATTTAAGCCTCTTAAAGGGCTGATTTCCAGCAGGTGGGGCCTCAGTGCTGTCTGTCTGTCACCCCTTAAGGTCTCCCAGTGATTATTTTGGAAAGCTTGGCCAGCAGTGCTTGCACCAATTATGCATGTGCCGAATTTGCATGTGAGACGAGCTGTAGGGGTGTGAGGGGCTGTGTCCCCATGTCCCAGTCTATCCTTGGCCCTCGGGTGAGACTGCAATCAAAGCCGATCAGTGCCAGTTGTGATGGGGATTTTGTGATAAAGCTCCTGTGGCACAACCACACTGTGTGGACGCTGAGCGGCCAGTCCAGTTCTCAGCTGCCCCGACATTCCCTGTGGGGTGAACTTTGATCATTTCTTGCTGAGGAAACAAATACAGCTGTGTGAAAGCTGTGGGCAGCGCTGACATGTTTCCAAAGTGGATGGACTTGACCCAGCACCTGTCCCTATGAACCACACAACTCCTGCCTCTGTAGTACTTCCTGGGAAGTTAACTGGCGTCAGGCAAAGGGGTGAATTTATGCTGCTCCAGTTATACCAGTGAAGTACCAGTGCACACCTGGATTGTGGTGTAAGATAACTTTTTTCTGGTTTATCATAGCTTGTTTTGAAAGTGGTATAAACGACAAGGCATAATTTTTTAATGATGAGGATAATTAACCATTGGGAAAAACTTGCCACAGGCTCTTGTGGATTCTCCACACTGGCAGTTTTTAAATCAAGTGTGGATGTTTTTCTAAAAGAGATGCTCTACTGGACTTATTTGGGGGGAGTGTGACATTCTGTACCTCAAAGCAGCCCCTGGAACCCCAATATTCAGCGCTATCATACAATGATGCTATGTTTTGTACAAAGTCTGCCTTGTGGGGTGTCATTTTAAAAGGCTTGATTTGTTGAACATTAACATCCTGTTGGATTGTATGTGCTATCGCTGTATGTGAAGTTATGAGGTATTGCTGTATGTGCTATTGAAATATGTTATCAGCTTGGGAGATGCCCAAAGCCAGCCTTTCAGTAGGGACAGAGGAGCAGCCATCATTGAGCAGACAGGCATTAATGGCTCATCAAGACCCAATCCACTCTCTCACAGACTTCTCGGAGAAGGCACATAGGCCATCAGGGTGTACTAACCCATATCACAACAAGGATCTTTCTAGCAGCTGGAAGAAAATATAAAAGAGGGAGAATGGCATCACCACTTGTCCTCTCCCCGCCCCACCATCTCGACACCTGGAAGAACATCTGGAAGACAAACACTTTGAACTGGGGAAGTTTGGGTCCATGTATTGAGGAACAAGAACCTGCTTGTACCATCTGTTTGGGCGGGGGCACTGCTTGATTCAAATCTTGCTTAATCTGTTTAAGTTAAAATTTAGACCTCAAATTTATTTTTGTTTCTTAAGTAACCAACTTTTGACTGCTACTTACAATCACTTAAAATCTGTCTTTCTGTAGTTAATAAATCTGTTTTATATTTTACCTAAAACAGTGTGTTTTGGTTGAAGTACTTGGGAAATCTCATCTGAGACTACAAAGGCTGGTGTGTGTTCTCTCCACATCAAGGGAGGGGCGAGCTAGGTAATGAACTTACACTGGCCAGGCTTCTGACCAGGGCAAGAGGGTACAATTCTGGGGTGCAAGACTGGCGAGGTGGGGGGAGTTGGCTGGGAGATCATTCATGTAACACAGCTGGGGGTCTCCCTGCCTGTGGATGACTGTGTAAGTGCAGCACCTGCCAGAGGCTTGGAGCTTGACATCAGCATCACAGTGTGCGAAGCAGTTCAGGTTGGTGGGTCAGTGGGTTCAGTGGTCCCATAGTCCATGCTGCACCCCAGGGACCGCCTCAGATGGAGTGTTCTGGCCTTGGTTATACAGAAGATCAGACTAGATGATCACAGGGGTCCCTTGTGGCATTCGAATCTATGAATAACCCTGACAAAGGCTCTGATTCCACAATAAATGTGTCCCCGTGGGAGTTTTATCAGCAAAGCTAGAGCGGTTTAATTATATTGATAAATTTCCCTGTGTCTAGAGAAGCCCTAGGATAAACAGCTTTTCTCATCAATGCTCTGCCCATCCTTGTACACCCCATATCACTGTAGTATCTGAGCCTCACACAGTCATTAATGGGGTTTCTCCTCACACACACTTGAGAGGTAGAGAAGTTCATCTTCATTTCACAGATGAGGAAACTGAGGCACAGAAAGAGATGAAGTGACTGAGCCCAGGACACACAGGAATCCACAGCTGAGTGAGAGATTGAACCAAAGGCTTGTGATTCACCCACCCCCTGCCCTAGACACTATATCATCCTTCCTCTCAGTTCCCCGCCCTACCAAAACCTGGGTGACAATGACAAGCCTTGTACTTGCCTGGAAGGCCAATGACCCTGGGTTATGTCAGCCAAAGAGGGGAAGAGCCTGGATGGGAAGGGACTGGGAAACAGGGAAAACATCAAAGACACAAGCTGGGAAATCTGCCGCAAGGGATTTAATTGATCTCAGGTACTGTGAGCAGTGGCCCCTGCTCAGTGACTCTCTGCACCTACAGTCCAGCTGCTCCATGCACCTGCGCAGGGAGGGAACCACAGGACAAGCTGACAGAACCCTGAGCATCTACAGAGTCTCTTGTGCAGATGCTTCTTCCCCAACCCGGCAGTGAGCTCTCCCCAGCCTGACCCGAGCTAGCAGCCCAGCAGGGTGGGGGCGTATCACATGCTGTGATGTGGGATTGAAGAACCTGCTCTCACAATGTTATTTTTGTCCTCACACATTAACTTGCCTCATTCTCTCCGTCGCTCTCCATTTAGTCTGTTCTATGAGGTTTCCAGGGCAGTTTATTTTCATAGTTGTACATTTAAAGGCCAGAAGTGACCAATGGGACCAACTAGTTAGAGCATCTGCACAGCCCAGGCCAGAGAGCCTCCCCCAGGGATCCCTGCATTGAGCTGCTAACTTCTGGCTGAGCTAGAGCCTGTCTGGTTGAAGGAGACATCCCCTCTTGGTTTAAAGACTCCAAACCGGCTCCCATTTCTGAACACTAAGATGACAGTCACTGATCAGTGCAAGAGGGGATATGGGGGAGGGGAGATGCTGGACTGAGACAGAGCAACTGGAGATGGGCCCTGAGGTTTAGCTCCAGCTGTGGGTCCTAATCTGACCTTCCCCAGAGCTTGGGGCTGGGGACTTGGGGTTCCGGTTTGGGTTTATTATAGAGACAGCCCCAGGCCACACAGTTAGGATCTAAGCTCTCTCAAAGTCTGGGTATGGGGACTCTCCCTCTGAGAACAAAAGCGCAATAGGTCCCAGAAATGATGGTTCAAGCCTGACAAAGGAAGGGAAGAAGATGATTGATCTGGGGTGGCTGAGCCAGCTAACGTTGAATGTGCAAGAGAGATAAGGTGAAGCTGTTGGCCTTGGCATAGATTTCAGGAAGCGGAACGGAGCATACCCAAGGCCTGACACTGACTGAGCAGCTAGGCCTGGCCACAGACATGCCCAGGATAGACTTTGGCAAAGGATGCTGCATCATGCTGGCAGGTTTAACACTCTAGTTAACAATATAACGCACAGCAGGTTGTCAGGCAGGGATCATGTTATATGATACCAGACTGTACAGCACCACGCACACTAATGGCACTGAGGAAACAACACCTTCACAGTGACGACTGCACCAGGGTAGGCTGGGAATTTTACATTAAGACCTTTTTTGGTAGAAAACTAAATGTTTTGTTTATTTT